>APFE031579040.1:98023-136973 GCA_000404065.3 Pinus taeda
CAAAAGAATATTTATGTGATTTCGCCGAAAATTTTCTAAACAATGTTATGGATCACAGAAGTCTAAATTCCTTAATAAATTAATTTGATATATTAATTTGAATAGTTAAATATTATAAATTATAAATAAAATCTTCCCCTGTTTAGCAAGTTCTTTTCCGTGTGTTGAAATTCTGTCATTTGCTATTTCCAATGTTGATTATTATTAAAAAATAATTTTAATTTGGGTGAAAAAAAAGTGTTCCTATTGTGTTAAAATTTCCACTGCTTAATCATAAATAGTAATTTTTAATTTCAGTGGTTTCAGATTTATTTAAATCAATTAGAATTTTTTACTTATTTTTTTGTAACATATAAATATAATTTTTTTATTGGGTTATACATATATATTCCCAAGTAATTTTGATTAGTTGGTATTTAATTTGGGAAATTTATTGATGTGATTTATTTTGAATGATTGATTGGATTTTATTATATAAATAATTGAGAGAAACGAAGAATATTAATTTGTATAATTTTGATTAAAGATTTATTTTCTTTTGGGCAATTTATTGATTAGGTTTAGTTTGAATGATTGAATTATTATAACATTTATTATTTTAAACCAAAATACAATTCTTTCAATCTAACATTTCTATTGGCCTCTCTTTGCACCTTTTAGGGCAATTGCTAGTTTATACGAGGTTTTCCCATATCGTGCTCATTAGTCAAAGATAATAGGAGAGGAATAAGGGTTGAGGTATGTATCTGCGTCCATTTTGCTATAGAGAAGAATTTCTATTTAGCAGTGCAACTTTCATTCAATAGGATGGATGGGATTCTTTCTTGAAGAGATTTTAGGTTTTAATTATTGACTTGGGTGTTCTGATTGGAGTTTGATATTGATATCAGTTTCTTCTCTTTTTCTGCTTATCTTTGTTAATATTCTATCACTCATAGTCCTTGTTGACTGGGAAGTGGTTTTGCAGGGTTGCTTTGGGTGGCATTGATGAAATTCAAGGTGGGTTACGGAAGTAGAGGCGCGCACCAAGGAGCCCGCTTATGAAGGCCCCTGGTTTCAGGGCATTATACAGATTGCCTGAGGGACCACTCCAATGTGCCTCTTGGGAGTGAATATGGGGATGGGTCTCTTCGGGAGAAAACAGACTATATACGAAGTATTAAGGTGGTGCCCACAACGTCAGAAATTGAGTCACAACAGTCTCTGAAACCACGCACCTGGGTGAGCGCCTCTGCTTCCATAACCCACAGAAAATATTCCCAATGATCTTAGAGATCCCATTGAACACAACATAGAAATATCAGCTAAACCCAGTGATCTTGTTGAACAAGAGCTGTATTTATGTAAAAATTTGTCATATGTCGATGTTTACTCACTACAAAATTACAGATTGCCTTTAGTGGGGTTATAATAGAATTTACACAGAGATTCGTTTCTCTTAATTACAGATTGTCGTTAGTGGGGTTATAACTACCTCTGCCTTCTGCCATGCAGCTTCTCCCATCTTCCAGAGGTTGTTTTACTCTGCAGCGATAAGAGATGTGTCATTTAGTTTTCTAAAACTAGCTAATAACAAAGGTAATTTGTTTCTATGTCCCTTATTCATTTAGGTATTTGGTTGATAAAGGTTATTTTATTTCGAACTGCAGTAACACAAAGGTTTTCTTTACAGACTTATGTACGGTTGCACAAGGATAATACCCTACTTCCTAGTGAGGGTTACTGTTTTGGATGGCTCTTGTTAGAGAATAGAATCTTTACATGGGATAATTTGCTGAAAAATGGTTTTTTGGATTTCCATATCTATTGTCTTTGCAAATTTGATGTAGAAACAATTAATCATCTTTTTGTTCATTACTCTGTGTCCAATTTTTTTTAGCAAAGCACTATTCAGATTCTTGACCTACATGTATCAACATACATTAATTCCTTTGAAAATTGTTTCCCATGACTTTTATATGGGCAGTCATAAGACTTCCCATCTTTATTTCTTGGGGTTTGTGGAGAATGCTGAACCTGGAAGTAATAGTTCCTAGAATTATCTGTTTTTTCAAGGAGTATTTTAGGTCGAGACCAACCTCTTTTGCCTGTTTATATAGCTCTCCCTTACTAGCTCCAATAAGGTTCCTTGATGGAGCTTCTCAAGGAAGTGTGTGCCCTGAAATTGCTCTCATCAAATTACTTGATTGTAAATCCTTTCAAATATGGGTTAATCTAGAACAAGGAACAAATACCAAAGCTGAACTTATAGAATGTTGGACTCTCCTTGAATTCACTTAAAAAAAAAGATATTCCATTTGCAAAGAATATTTGCAAACCTATGGGGGCTCTATGTACATTATAAAGTCGCTCTATGTGCATTATAAAGTGGCTGACTGGCGAGTGTTCTTTACGGATACTCAATTTATGCTACTAGCAGGACAAGTTATTGGCAATAAAAGAAAGGTTCCACCCACTTTCCTTCCAAGGTATTTACATCTCTTTATCCAAAAAAAACTGTTACCTTCGCTTTTGGAATTATTTGTTTTGAAAAATGGCAGTCTACAAATCTAGTTGAAAGAGGCAGTCTTCCTATTCACCAGTGGACATAATCTAGGTTTGTTTTTTTGGACAATCAATTTTATCGAAAGAAATACTACTGTTGGCTCCACAGGGTGTTGGCGGTTTCTATTACGATTCCTGTGTGAAGTTGTTTTATTTTTTGGCAATTCCTATTCACCAGCGGACATAATCTAGCTCAATTTTTTTTGGACATTCAATTTTTAAGATTCCTGTGTGAAGTTGTTTTATTTTTTGGCAAATCCTATTCACCAACAGACATAATCTAGCTCATTTTTTTTGGACATTCAATTTTTATAGAAAGAAATACTTATGTTGGTTCCACAAGGTCTTGGGGGTTTCTATTAAGATTCATGTGTGAAGAATTTTTTTTTTTGGGCAATTTTTGTCCTCGTTTACTGTTGTATCATTTGATATCTTAATGGAATAGCAATGGTACTGTTTTTTCTTTTTGGAAAACAACAAATGCAAAAGCCGCACTAGTTTCAAGGTTAGGGTTTCAATGGCTCCTAAAGATGCGAGCTAAGCTCCTTCGCAGGTGATATTTGGAGGCGAGAAGCAGCTTTCGGGGCCCAAAAGGTTTTCACAAATCTTTCTGCCCCTTCGACAGGTTTGTGCTGTTATATGGTCCTTTGGTCAAGATCCTTTTATTGGAGGTTCTGATTACTATGTTCTTTCTCTTGAGCTAATTAATATACTTAATTCTAAAGGCATTTATTTGTTGAGCCATATCAAAAATCTTGAACAGAATATTGATTAATATACTTAATTCTAAAGGCATTTATTTGTTCAGCCATATCAAAAATCTTGAACAACATATTTATTCAAAT
Organism: Pinus taeda; assembly: GCA_000404065.3. Lineage (NCBI taxonomy): Eukaryota > Viridiplantae > Streptophyta > Pinopsida > Pinales > Pinaceae > Pinus > Pinus taeda. The sequence continues at coordinate 101,413 of APFE031579040.1, forward strand.
GGGTATTGGTTGAATGTTGGTGACCTTGGCCTCTTTGGAAGTATTGTTTTAGAATGAGATAATTTTATCAACTGTCTTTATGTAAATGGTATTTTCCTGAAGGAAGGAGAGGATTCCCTTTTTTGGAGGGAAAACATTATTAATGGCCAAGTTACAACCAGAGAAGTTTATAACTCATTAGTTTTTTCTCCCCATGAGTTTAACATCCATTGGCATAAAAATTATAGAACTGGAATCTTCCACAAAAATTGAGATGTTTTGGATGGCTCTTGTTGGAGAATAGAATCCTTACGTGGGATAATATGCTGGAAAATAGTTTTATGGATTTCCATATCTATTGTCTTTGCAAATTTGATGTAGAAACAATTAATCATCTTTTTGTTCATTACTCTGTGTCCAAATTTTTTTAGCAAAGCACTATTCAGATTCTTGACCTACATGTATCAACATACATTAATTCCTTTGAAAATTGTTTCCCATGACTTTTATATGGGCAATCATAAGACTTCCCATCTTTATTGCTTGGGGTTTGTGGAGAATGCTAAACTTGGAAGTAGTAGTTCCTAGAATTATCTGTTTCTTCAAGGAGTATTTTAGGCCGATACCAACCTCTTTTGCCCGTTTATATAGCTTCCCTTACTAGCTCCAATAAGGTTCCTTGATGGAGCCTCTCAAGGAGGTGTGTGCCCTGAAAATGCTCTCATCAAATTACTTGATTGTAAATCCTTTCAAATATGGGTTAATCTAGAACAAGGAACAAATACCAAAGCTGAACTTATAGAATGTTGGAATCTCCTTGACTTCACTTAAAAAAAAAGATATTCCATTTGCAAAGAATATCTGCAAACCTATGGGGGCTCTATGTACATTACAAAGTCGTTCTATGTGCATTATAAAGTGGCTGACTGGCAAGTGTTCTTTACGGATACTCAATTTATGGTACTAGCAGGACAGGTTATTGGAAATAAAAGAAATGTTCCACCCACTTTCCTTCCAAGGTATTTACAGGATCTGGAATGCTCTTTATCCAAAAAAACTCTCACCTTCACTTTTGGAATTATTTTCTTTGAAAAATGGCAGTCTACATATCTGGTTGAAAGAGGCAGTCTTCCTATTCACTAGTGGACATAATCTAGGTCAGTTTTTTTTGGACAGTCAATTTTATCGAAAGAAATACTATTGTTGGCTCCATAAGGTGTTGGCGGTTTCTATTAAGATTCCTGTGTGAAGTTGTTTTATTTTTTGGCAATTCCTATTCACCAACGGACATAATCTAACTCAATTTTTTTTTGGATATTCAATTTTTAAGATTCTTGTGTGAAGTTGTTTTATTTTTTGGCAAATCCTATTCACGAGAGGACATAATCCAACTCATTTTTTTTGGACATTCAATTTTTATAGAAAGAAATACTATTGTTGGTTCCACAAGGTCTTGGGGGTTTCTATTAAGATTCATGTGTGAAGAAATTTTTTTTTGGGGCAATTTTTGTCCTCGTTTACTGTTGTATCATTCGATTTCTTAATGGAATAGCAATGGTACTGTTTTTTCTTTTTGGAAAACAACAAATGCAAGGGTTTCATTAGAATGACAACAACCCACATTTAAAGCATTTCTCCACCCCTCTTCTAATTAGAAATACAATTTTGGGTTCTCTCCTAATTTTCTCTACACCCATTTAATCTAACAATGGACATAGAGCGTGTATATTTATATCTGTGTGTTGGAAATACCATTTTATACTTTAATGTTTATTATTTTTGTTTTATTATTATTACTTGAATTTCTTTTTAACGAGTGGTTGTGTTTCTTTTGGTTTTAGTGAAAGTATGGGCTCCAATGTTGGTTTTTTATTATGGAGTATAATTCATCTTTGAGAAATTTTCAATTATTAAATTAGGTTAGTCAATTGCTTAAAATATTAAATCTGTTTCAAAAGTTTTTGCTACTTTATAGGTTACACACTGGCTTGAAATATTAAACTTATTTCAAAATGTTTTTGTTACTTTATAGATAAGGCGTAGATTTCTTGGCTCTATGATGAAAATAATGAAGGGAAAATACATGTTAATCTGTTACTTGTGCTCTTTCACTGAAAAATACACGGTGAGAGAAAAATGCATATTATGCTAATTGAGGAATGTTTTTCGCTTATCGAACTTATAGTATTGAATTTAACACACTAACACTTTACAACAATGAACTAACAATATTTATGATGAAAATAGCAATATGGAAGATTTGTCTGCATAATGAAAAAGGCAATATGGGAGATTCTAATCATGTTCCAAGGCATTTTTTAAAATGTGGATGTGACAGAAGGTGTTGTTTGTATATGGGAAATTTCTTGATCATTGTGTATAATCCTAATGTTGATAAATATGTTCACTAAGTGGTTCCAGTGAATAAGACATTGATTTGAGTGTTCAATATATTTGTATTCTTTATTAAAGTATTCTTTTGTTGTATTTATGTTCTTCAATTTATGCTTTATGGGGTTTCCTTTACAACATCTAATGCAAATACTAGTTTAATATTATCGTAAACCATTATGTGAAAAATTAAAGTTGTTTTTTATTTGTTTGTGTACCAAAGACGACCCCAATTTTGCGTATTCACTCTGTTTTTAATTATTGTGTGGAACAAAGATGAGTTCAAATTTTGGTATAAATAAACCTTTCCCACCTCACCTCACCTTCAATATTCACTGTCACTACGAAGGAGGAGCAAGTTGTGCATCATCTTCAGATTAGTTAGGGTTTCGGTTTCGGTTCTACAAATTTTTCAGTACTAGTTTTGCGTTTCTGTTAATTTTGCCTCCATTTGCCTCTCGCACCGGAATCTAGCTTCTTTCTTGGCCCTTACTTACCTTCCCTTTTGTGGATATGGACTTGGCGGATTTGGCCTATTTCATCGACCACTATCTTGAAATGCGCAACACGTCCACGGCTTCAGTTCATCGCAACTCGAATTTGGTTCGTCGCAACCGGATTTTGAATTCTGTTCGTCGCAACCCAAATTCGAATTCAGTTCGTCACAACCGGATTTCGAATTCGAATTTTGGTCGTCGCATCCCAGATTTGAATTTGAATTTAAATTCGAATTCAGTTCGTCGCAACAACCGGATTTCGAATTCGAATTTAGTTCGTCGCAACCCAAATTCAGTTCGTCGAATTCGAAGTTCAGGCAGCTCCATGTTGTCGTCGCTGGGTATATCAAATGCACCTCAGTCTGCCGGAAGGGATCATAATGCACCTGTGTCTGCCGGAATGGATCATAATGCACCTGTGTCTGCCGGAATGGATCATACTGCTGCAGCAGTACTCACTCAAGTAAGCTTTTACAGTCCTTTGTGTATTTATTTGACAAATAAATTTATGCGAAATCATCCCGAAGATAAACCACCCACAATTATTGGTTCGAAAAATTGATTACAAATTAATATGAATCCAAGTACTTGTTTGTAGTATTATAATTACATTAATTTCCCAGCATGTTTAAATATGTGAATTTATTAGATTTAAAACCTTTTTCTCCCCTATATAATCTCAAACTTACATCCAATATGTACACATTTAGACGAGAAACTGAGCATTGGTTATGAAAAATGCTTCTTCAAAGTGAAATTATTTGTTTTTCATTGGATATAGCCGAGCCGATGGAGGCCTAACCAACCATGTAGGCTGTGTGTGTTTAACTCAGGGTGAGAGTGGGACATATTTTTACCAATTATAGAATAGTGTTTTTAGGAACTTTTTCTTTCTTGATTAACGTTTGTTTTGCATGCAGGGAGTGAACTCAACATCCGTGGAACTGGACAAACTGGAAGAAATTCTGAAATCCATTCACATTTCTTGTGGTTCTGATATGAGAATTGAAGAAAACAATGCACAAAACTCCATGGAAGGAGGAGGCCAAACTATCCCAAAGGGAGAGGAGGATTATTTTTCAGGAAAATCACAGCCACTGAGAGGTGCCGATCATGATGATGATATGGAAGAGGACTAGGAGTTTATAGTGAAAGGCGAAATTGACAGCGCTGCTTGAGGCACAGTAGCAATGGTTTTCTTTTATTTCTTTAGTGCTGCACTTAAATTACGAACCAAGACATTAATTGACCTTTATTTATGTTGTGTGGGTTGCAGTGCGTCCCTTCTCTCCCTCACCTTTACATGTTTCAAAAGAAAATATTTAACAGTAGGATTATTTTCCTCTCCTTCACATACCTTCATGTTTCCTAGAATACTATGAAGGGGTCAAAGGCCACATGGTGAGGGCATGTATCATGGTTGAAGAGACAATGCATGATGCATCATTTACCACCATACTCATCACTATTATTTGAAATCAATTATTGGAAACCTCATCCCACTTAAATGCCAAAGGCCCCATAAAGAATTTCTTTGTAGTGTTGTTTAACAATATTCACCATGCTTGAGTTTCATAAACTCTAATAAATGCCCAAAGCCCTTGTTATACTACCCTAACCATGGTCAACATGTAAAGTCCCATGAGTGTTGTTGAAAATTCCACAATTTCCTTTGTCAAAAAACACTTTATTGAAATATGCCCAAGAGATGCAATGTTTTGTGGATTATTGGTGGTTTTCATTGTGATATAGACCAATAAATGTCATTTTTTGTGTACAACTATCCTAGTAATCGCAGTAGTTCCACCCTTGGAGGAATTTGATAATAGACAAAGATCTAATGTGGTCGTTTTTTGGCTCATTCATGGAAGGTGAGACAAAACATTAAATGTTAGGGCAGAAGGATCATGTTTTTCCTTCTCAACTATGGTCCCAAGCTTGAGACTCATCCATGATGCCCAAAATCTCATTATGACTTCCATATTCAATTGATGTTGAAGATTCACTATATAAGGCTCATGTCATTATTTTTTTGTGTAAAAGGATGAAGCTCAATAAATTGAATTAGTACAAGTAAAAAAATTCAGTAATATTGATATATTACTTTTCCTCTAGAATATAACATATACCTTCTTTTTAGGACATCTTAGTATTTAAATGATAGAATTCATTGAAATAGTTTTTTACAATTGTAGATAATAATTCATTCTTATGCACTGCTAATATTAGTTTAGATAATAGTTTTTGAAAACCCTAAAATTGCAAGGTCAATTGTTAAAACTATGTTGGAGATAAGCACACGTTTATTTATGTAGCAAAGCATAAATCACATAAAACATAGTGAAAAGAGGAAAGATCGCCATTTTTTTGTGAATTTACGAGAATAGGAAATCTTGCTATTTTTAAACCCATCATTACTATTAAAAATAGATTAATGAAAGCCATATCCAATTTATAGGCAAAAGATTGCACAAAACATCCCTATATAATGTTTCAATGCAGCTTATCTTAGTGCAAGAAGCATTGCTAAATTCCCAAGGAACTTATTATACTTTCATAACCATTGTCATGATGCAAAGAACCATAAATATTACTAAAAATATCATGGTTCCCCTAGGTAGATATAACTTCCATATCTATCTTTGCGAAAAGGTGCCCTTTTTGAACTTATCATGTCACTACAACATTTATAATCTTACAATGTGTCATGCTAATTTTCCTTTTTGTGTGGTGTACGCACCCCAAAGAATTTCCTTCTACCATGAAAAAGTCTTCCTATTTCCTTTTTCATGTGACAAAGGAAATCTTCCTTCATTATCATGAAACAATCTTTCAATTTGGGTGAAATCATCTCCTTTCATTTTATTTTTTCATAATAAAGGGAATCTTCCTTCCTTTGTTATCAAATGATAATCTTTGTTATCAAACGATAATCTTTGTTATTAAACAAATATTGTTTTCTCACAATAAAGGGAAATATCCTTCCTTTATTGCATCGTAGATGTTGAGAAATCTATGGCATGAATAGTTAAAAGATTCATTTGCTTGATAATTTCTTGTGATATACTTTTACTTCTTAGCTTATAGTCTTTTCTTTGTTATGTTATTATTATGTTCTTTTCATCAATACAATTACCAATATGCACAATAAATGGCAAGTGAGACAATATGTAGGCTTGTCTACTAGGGCCAAAATCTCTCACCTCTTGAGAGGAAAATCTGATAAAAATTCTTCTTTTAGATCTTTAATTGATGAGTAACAAGACTTTGGTAGACCCTTGACTCTAGTATCCTCCCAAGAACTTTGTAACTAACCTTGATGTTATGCCTCTTCCCTTTCTCAATTTACTTCTCGATCTCAAACTGCTCTCCTCATATCCTTCTAGAGAAATTCAATCTTTATACTTCACATTACTTCTTCTCCACTTCTCCTAGAGAAACTTGATCTTCTATGATCTCACTGGCTTCCTCTAGAGAATCTCAATCTCTATATCTCTATCTTAGTTACCCAAAACAAGTATCCTAGAATAATCCTTCCTTCATTGTCCCCAGAAGAAAAACTCCCCTTTGCTTCCCTAGAAGAAACCTCCTTCGTTGCCCTAGAAGAAACCTCCTTCATTGCCCCAGAAGAAACCTTCTTCACTACCCTAGAAGAAACTTTCTTCTCTTTCCTTGTTTAGTTGCCTAACTTCAAGTGAGGCCGAGTGGGGCTACTTGTACACATCAACTCATGGCTCTTAGGTCGACATGATGACAAGTAGTGATTCCAACTTCTTCTAGCATGTTCTTCCTGATCGTTGTAGGTCGACTTGAAGAGGATAAGTGAAAAGGTCTTAGAGGATACTTTACATAGACACATTTGACTCTATAGAAAGTGTAACATGACTTCCTTACATGACAATGACTATATCATTTTATGACTAGATAAAAATAAATCCTAAAGACTCTCAATGGGAATCTTGACTCAAAAACAAAATATCTTTCTCATGAAACCCATGAAGCAAATAATACAATAATTTTATTTTTCTTCTTTACATCTCATTATATAAAATCATAATTACATGTCATTATGAAGATCAAACCTAGTTACAATTTTCAACACTCCCTCTTTTTATAAGTATCATAATGAGGTTTCCAAGAGCTTTTATTCTTTGTAATCAATAGAATTTATCCCATACATTATTTTTGCTTCTCATGTCACGAGCTCTTACTTCTAATGCTTTTATCATGATGTTATTTCCTAATCTGATGCATCCTATCTTATTTACGTTTCTTCCTATCTATAAATTACAAGTGAAAAGTAGCTTCTAGTGAAAAAGAACTTCTTATTCATAGTAGAGATCTTTTACTTCTTCCTTCTTAAGCTTCTTTGTCTCAGGCTCTTTCACTTCTTAAGTAATGTGCACTTCTTCCCTATCCCTATTGTCCTTATTACATTTAGGACAATCTCTCCTATAGTGCCCAAGTCCTTGAAATCCATAGAATCTTACCTTAGCCATGTTCTTTCTTTTCTTTTGAGGACCAAACTTTCCAAAATTCCCTTTTCTTCTTGCCATAGCAGCATATGATTGATTCTAATCATTTGGTCCAATATCATCCTTTGCCTTCAGTTTGGTTTCTTCTGTATTACAGAGTGACCATAGATCTTGAAATGGAGTAGTTTCTTTCTTCCCATATAAAATTGAAGTGAAGTTACCCCATTCTTCCGGTTATGCATCTAGTGCCATTGTGGTCATCTCTCTATCAGACATGACTTCTCCCAACTCTTGTAGTTGATCTTGAATTTATGATATCCTCATAAAGTATGAGGCTATTCCATCTCCCTTGGATATCTTCAGTTTGCAGATTTCTTGCCTTAATGAGATTACTTCTCCTATAGTAGTTACGGGAAAACTCTACTAGTTTGTCATATATTGCTTTTACAGTCTCCAACTTTGATACATATGGAATTAGAGAGTCTTTTATAGATTCTATAAGAATCCTCTAGGCTCTCACTTCTCCCTTCATGATTCTAGCATGTGCTTGAGTATCTTCCTTTGGAGGTTGGGTTATCGACCCTTTGATGTGATCCATGACCTCATTCTTAATAAGATTTAGGTATGTCCTTTTCTTCCATGCAAGGAAATTTGTAGCCCCAACCAATTTATTGCTTTCATTGCAAAATGACATTTTGGTATTATCAGATATAGTCATATACTTACTTGAGAAATTAATGCTTTCTTAATGTTGATAAAGGATTTTCTTCTTGAGTGATTGATGAGAGAGAGCTTAATTCATGATCCTTTTGGAGTTTTTTAGTCTTCCTTATTTCTTGAAGATGGTTGCAAGACTCTTGTTGGTGTAGATTTCTTCGATATAGGGTTTTGAAGATGTTGACCTTGGTAGCCCTTTATTATTGTGTTATTTTCATTGAGACAATTACCAATATGCACAATAAAAGACAAGTGACATAGTGTCTATAGGATTTTCAGCTAGGGCCAAAACCTCTCACTTCTTGAGAGGAAAACCCTATCAAAATTCATCTTCTAGATCTTCAACTGATGAGTACTAAGACCATGACAAAGACCCTTAACTCTAGTATCCTCCCAAGAACCTTGTCACCAACCTTGATGCTCTGCCTATTCTCTTTCTTGAATTTCTTCTTGATCTCGAATTACTCTACTTGGCTCCTTCTAGATAAATTCGGTTTCTATACTTCCACACTGCTTCTTGTCGAATTCTCCTAGAGAAACTTGGTCTTCTATGATCTCATTGGCTTCCTCTAGAGAATATCGATCTCTATATATCTATCTTGGTTACCCATAATAAGTCTCCTAGAAGAATCCTTCCTTCACTCCTCCTAGAAGAAAAACTCTCCTTCGCTAACCTAGAAGAAACTTGCTTCGTTTCCTGAAAAGAAACCTCCTTCACTGCCCCAGAAGAAACCTCCTTCGTTTCACCAGAAGAAACCTTCTTCACTGCCCCAGAAGAAACCTTTTTTCGCTTGCCCAGAAGACTCTTGCTTATCGCTTCTTCACACTTCTTCAACGAATACTTTTCGATTTGTTTGCCTTCAATTTAGTCCGAGTGAGGCTACTTATACACATCAACTCATGACCCTTAGGCCAACACGATGACAAGTAGTGAGGTTCACTTCTTCTAGCATGTTCTTCCATTGTAGGCCGACTTGAAGAGGATAAGTGACAAGGTCTTGGAGGATACTTTACATAGACAAGTTTGACTTTATACCAAGTGTAACATGACTTCATTACATGACAATGTCTCTATCATTTTATGACTAGATGACAAATAAATCCTAAAGACTCTCAATGGGAGTCTTGACTCAAAAACAAAATCTCTTGCTCATGAAACCCATGAAGAAAATAATACAATAATTTTGTTTTTCTTCTTTACATCTCATTACATAAAATCATAATTACATGTCATTATGAAGGCCGAACCTAGTTATAATTTTCAACACTAGAATTATCCTTTTTTTTGTTTTTTTGGTAGTGTGTCACATGGAGAAATATATTGGTGTGATACATTGAACCATATGATAATATTTTCTTTTGATACACTATATATCTTTAAGTCAAGTAGTTTTCTCCTAGAAACAAACAACATATTTCTTGGAATGATTTTCCATGTGATACAATTTGTATAACATCAATGTGGTACATGTTGTATTACACAACTTTATCTTGTATAATGCTAGAAAATCCATGCTTTCCTTCATAGTTTTTGAAGTTGTTTCTAAAGACTAAACGTTTATACAATCTATCTAATGAATTATCAACAACACTTTCAGTGCAAGTACGCCACAAGCCCCATCATATACTAAGGATTCAAATGGTTTATTGTTAGGAATACTTTTAATTACATTGCTGAAAATCACATAAACCATGGCTATATTAAAATTCCTATACCTAGAATGCATAGACATTAATAATATGGATTTATTATCACAATAAAATAACACTCCATCCTTAAATAAATAATATCAAATCCAAGTTTATAGTTTAGAATGCAATAAAGATAAATTTTTAACAAGAGTTATGTGGAATATTGTAAATTCTATTCAAAATAAGACATTGGCACTATATATTAAAGATAACATATACCATTCATTATAATTTATGTAAGATACAAAACCATAATATAAACCATAAACATTATTCAATGTATGCAACTACAAGCTCAAGTAAACATTACTCTAGAATTTTAATGTTATAAATAGAAAAAAAATACATCATCATTCAATTGATGAACATGGGGCATAATTGATCTATTATAATGCCAATTGACAAAGACATAGGTATACACCACCCAATCATATAATTTTTTGCACATCAAGTTGCTACAATATGCCCTCCCTAAGTTGGGATATGATACCACTAGGGTGGACTTGGCTATCTAAAGTTTCTCACTCTATCTCATACTATCAACTTCTCAACCCAATGGCCTCACTATCTAGTTCCCTTTGACCAACCCACCTATTCTATCACCTCCACTACCTATCTCATTGAAAAGGATAATGTCTTCCTTCTTTGTTGCACATTCCCTTGGAAGCCTCTCCCTATAGTTGAGAAATCAAATGATTAGTGACAAGGGCCCCTTGGAGAGTTGTAAGTGTAGATAGTTTTCATGTATGTTGGAATTTATCATAAAAAAATTTCATTCGAATTGCAATTTCATAGAGTTTTCTCTATGTCAACACAGATAGTTACATTTTCATTTGTTTTCTAATTTAATTCCTAGTATATATGTTGCACATACACTTCATAAGTACACGAACCTTGGTTGACAATTAATGAAGTAGTTTAAGATCAATTAAATTACCCACCAATTATTATCCATTAACCCCAACGAAACCTTTCCTATAGGTTTGAATGGATTCCTGGCTTAGTTTTTTTATCCCCTAGTGTGGTAGCCTCCTTGATTTTAGTTATAATTTCTCTTGTTAAAAATTAGGTAGATCAAAAGGTATTCCTGAGTGGTGAAAACCCGCAAAAAGTTTGTTGGGTGGGAAAAGTACCCAAGTGGTTTCTGGTTTGGCCCAAAGTTGTGGGCTTGAGACCCAAGTTAATTAATTACCTAATATAATTTTTTATTGAGTTGTAAAATATGGCATAGAATACTTTGCCATTTGCATCATGGCAACCTGAATATTTCGCAGCAAATAACCACAAGCCTTCCCAAAGGAGCACTCGAGCAGCATGATGTGTGCAAAGGATGTACTTTGAGGAAGTACACAAAATCCACTTTCCATGATCGGAACAACAAAGCACATGCCGTCCTTGAAAGGATCCAACTCTGATGTTTTTGGACCTTTCTATACATCCTCCATTGTCAGACACATTTTTTTTATTTTTTATTTTTATTTTTTATCTTTGTAGATGATTTCTCATGGAAGTGTTGGATCTTCTTCATGTAGAAAAAAGATCAGACATTCTCTAAGTTCATTGAATTCAAAGCACTAGTTGAGAAAGAAACCGTCAAGAAGGTGAAGTATCTCATGAGTGATAATGGAGGTGAGTATGTTTCGAATGAATTTTAAACAAATTCTACAAAAGAAGGCATTCTACAGGAGTTGACAACACCCCACAACCCGCAGCAGAATGGGGTGGATGAGAGAGAACCATATCATTTTTGGAGCTGCGAGGGATATTTTGCATTACCAATGCTTACCACTTCATTTTTGGGTAGAGGCATGCAACACAATAGTCTATTTGCATGCCAAAATAGAGGAGGCTTTCTCGGGGAGAAATCTAGATGTGTCGCGCTTCAAGATATTTGGAACCTCTAATTACTAACATGTCTCCAAATAATCAAGGAAGAAGCTCGAGCCAATTAGTAGAGATGGGGGTATTTGTGGGGTACAAAAACTCCACACAACTTCCATGTATACTTTCCATCCCTTAGAATGACATTTATACGAAGGGATATGAATTTTGATGAGAAGAAAGCGATGTGGTGCTCTCTTGAGAGGGAGCTTCAGATTCCATCAAATGAGAAGCTTTTAGCTCCAAAGGAGGAACCTCAGGAAGTTACAGAGCAACCAAAAATTGAGGATCAGAGAGTGGAGACTGTGGCTTCGGTAGAACTAGCCAGGGAAGATAGAAAAGAAATTAGGGAAGTTGAGAGATTATTGCATGATGCTAGAGAGAATGTGGGATCACCCACTTCAAAACACATGCATAGAAGTTCACTTGATTAGTACACTAGCTACATGGCTCTAATGATTGATATTATAGAGACCAAGGCATCCTCTTTCAAGGAATTAGTATATAAAAATGTATGGGTCGATGCAATGGTGGAGGAATATGATTCCATTGTAAAGAACAATGTTTGTGAAGTGGTCCCAAAACCAATGTTTGTCAGCCCCTGTAGCAAGGTATTCATCCATCAGATCAATTCTTTTATTGGCTACGCAGATGGGTGGAAGATTCACCAGATGGATGTAAAGAAAACATTCCTCAATGGAGTTATTGAGGAAGAGTTGTACATTGAGCAACCAGAAGGTTTTAAGACCTTTGATCGAGATTCGCATGTGTGTAGACTCAAGCGAGAGATGTACAATCTCAAACAAGCATCTCGTGCATGGCACACCAGGATTGACAACTATCTAACTAGGTTGGGTTTCACCAAAAGTGAAGTGGATGCTAACCTTTATCACATCTTGGTTGAAGGTAAATTGTTGATTATTGTCTTATATGTTGATGATTTTATTTTAAGCGGTGTTGAGAAGTTGATAAAATCTTCCAAGGACATTGTAAGAGAATTTGAAATGAAGGACATGGGACTCATGCACAACTTCCTTGGATTCGAAGTATGCGAAGGAAATGGGGAATTGTTTTTATCTCAAGGAAAATATGCAAACGAGATACTGAAGAAGTTCTGCATGGAGAGTAGTAAACCCATGGAGAATCCTCTAGCAACCAGTTGGAGGAAAGAGGATGCCACTTTAGGTGAGGAGTGGAGGTTACCATTTATCGACAACTTGTGCGTTCACTAATATATCTTGTGAACACAAGACCAGATATGTGTTATGCAGTAAACCTACTGAGCCAAGCTAAGGTTAGTCTAACCAAATTATTTTGGAAAGAAATTAAGCATGTTCTACGGTACCTCAGAGGCACTACCTAGTTTGGACTATGGTATAGACAGATAAAGGGAGTGAAGTTATGTGGCTCTAGAGATGCAGATTAGTTAGGGATTCCATCAAACCGGAAGAGTACATTAGGAGGAATTTTCAGTGTTGGTTTTGCATTTGTTTCTTGGTATAGTAGAAAGATTCTTGTGGGATTGTTTGTTCAGATGATGGATCCAATTGTGATATACTATGATAATCATAGTTGCATCACGCTCTCTAAAAATCTTCTATTTCATGATCGATCCAAGCATATAGATATTTGGTATCACCATCTACGGGATTTTGTGCAAAGGTAGATAATGTTGGTGGAATACATTCCTATAGAGGAACAAGATGCAGATACTTCGATAAAGGATTTGTCAAGGGAAAATTTGAGTTCCATAGAGGCAAGATAGAGGTAGTATATAATCCCTTTATTACTGAGAGGGAGTGTTTAAAAATGCAACAAGAAATTCTCAGTTTGACTTTTCTTTGGTCAAACTAGAGAAAATTCAAATTTCCATTTCAATAGAAATCTTGGAGGTAGTTGTAACCACCTCCTACCACATTTACCCAACCTAACTGGTCCACCGGGTTAAACATGTGATGAGAGGACACTATGATGTGATTCAACCTCCTAGGTCACCTTAAGGAAGTGGAACCAATAGAACACAACCAAACTGACCATCGAGACATCCTATAGAACCTCTAGTAGCCAACCAACCTTTCCAGGTGCTTAACTCCTAAAGAAAATTATCATTTAAAGACAAAATGCTCCAGTCTTTCCCATGACAAGGAAATAGTGTGACTAGGACCCTCCAGTCGCTCCCACAGAAGGACATCCTGGTGACTATGGACATTTTCAGGTAGTCTTGTGTCAACGACCCTGAATTATGTGCCACGTTTTCAGGGCCGTGACTCAGACCAATGCCCTAGAACTTCATGAGACTTCCAGAAAAGATAGATAACATTGAAACAAAGGAACTAATTCAAACACACGATCAATGACTTGATTGTACCTCTAATAGCCATGATAGGAATTTCGTTAAACATGTCACAAATATGTTATCTAAAGGTCTCAACAACAGATCTGAGCATAGGGGTCTCATACTTATTTGAGAATAGTTAAAAAGCATTGATGCCTCATCACAATTGCTGAATTATCCACTATTAGGTCATATATTCATTGTTCATTCCTTTATTAATCAAAACATGATGAGAGCCATGCATCATCACTGTTATAAAACATACTCATAACCAACATATAAACAATAAAAAAGCAAGGATATGAAAACCATATAAACCACATAATAGAAAGTACATTTACCCATCAAATACAAGAGGAGAGATGCTCTTATTAACATATGAAAAATGCAACTAGGTCTAGGACTTCCACGTACCACCCAACCATAGACTAGGCTGAACCAAATCTCTCTTTCATCTAGTCACCCCTGTGCCATAATCCAAGCATGAATTTGGGATCTCATGGAATAACCAAACCAAGCCTTTCGGTATCTCTTTTTCTCTCTCATGTGCGCTAAATTAGGAGATTGACGTCTCCTTGTCAAATTTGAAGTTGTTTTTTCTACCTGTTGATGCTAGAAGTTGCCAAGTCAAAGTTCCTAGGGTTGAAATGTTTTTTCTACTAGGTTGAAGGTTGGATCGAAGAAGGAAAGTTTAGGTTGGTGTGGAGGAGGTCTATGTCTAGGTTGAATTCAAGGAAAACTATTGAAGGAATATATTTTTTGACTGGCTTTTCCTCTAGGTAGGGGTTTTTCCATGGCAGAGTGCCTACATATTGTGTCTTGTTTTTCGTGATATTCACGCACAAATAATTTGGTAATTGTTTGATGAAATTTAATAAAACAAATAAGTAAAAGAATCCAACATAATTCACAAGTAATTATCAAGAAAGAGAAATCTAACCCTAACTCTACTAGCATTGATTTCTCAACACAAACTGACTCAACCCTCAACCAATGATTCCACTTCACGGTCAGACATCACTAATCATCACCAGATCAATCTCTACCCAAGTTGTCTAAAGCTCCTGGGCATTTGTTCCAACCAGCGATTCTAGGACTAGTAACCCAACCCACAGTTGTTGCCAGAATTCTAGAGCGTTTGTCCAACCAGGTCTGCGAGGACTAGTAACTCAACACACAAAGAGCTTCTAGAGAATTTTTCCAAGCAAGGCTTCAAGGACTAGTAACTCAACCCAATTTGTTACAGGGCTTCCAGAGCGTTTGTCCAGACAAGGCTTCCAAGAACCAAAAACTTCACCCACAACCAAAGGAACATGAGAACCAGCAGAAAACAAAAATAAAACCCATAACACCAACTAATCAAGCATTATGTTTTGGAGGTTCAAATATTGTTCTATAGGGATATGTTGGTGCAGATATGATAGGTGATAGGTATAACACGAGGAGCACCATAGGGTATATGTTTACTGAAGGTGGAACAACTTAGCTGGGTTTCTAAAGTGCAAAGTATTATTGCACTTTCAACAACAGAAGTAGAGTATGTTGTTGCTACAAAGGCTAATAAATAAATGATTTGGTTACAAAGGTTTATGGATGAATTGGGAAAGAAGAAGGATATTGACAGGTTATATAGTGACAACTAGAGTGCCATTTCATACTTAGGATTTCATTCCAATAATAAACATATACAAATTAGGTACCATTTCATACGACCAATTTTGGAAGATAGGAAATTGATGTTGGAAAAGATGCACACTAGCTAGAATCTTGCATATATGTTAACGAAGGTTATAAATAGGGAGAGATTAAGTTTCTGCCTAGTTTTGAGTAGTCTTCAAGTATGATGGTAAATATTATAAATAGATAGATCCAATTAGAAACATTGTCCAACAAGTGAAGTGACAATGGGGTTGATATAATTAGTCTCCAAGTGGGAGATCGTTGGTTGTGGAGCCTGGTTATATTCCTAATTCATAGGTCTTGTTTCAGTCGTGGTTGGATCATAGTCCCTAATGACGGAGGTGTGGGGGCTTTCCCCCATAAAATATTGTAAATTTTTAGTCAATTTGGGTCGTTCATTAGGAAAAATATTTGACATTAGAAGTTATGTTAATTTAGATTTTTTTTTTTGAAGGAAACCCTTAGTTTATATCAGGGAATTGCATTGCGACTGTGTATTATTTTGTGTGAGAAAAAGATAAGAGACTATGTGAGAGTGAAGAGGAAGTGACAATGTATTTGTTGTAGGTTGTATCCCTTCGTCTTTCTGGATAATATAAAAGGAAGGACTAATTGTTTCTCTGTGGACGTAGCCCAAATTGGGCGAACCACATATAACTATGTCTCTCTTGTTTTATACATTTATGTGTTTTACGTTTCTACAATATTTTGTGTTTGCCATTGTTTTTTATTTAATTTCTAACAAAACCATGGGTGATTCCACCCCCCAAAAAATGGGATGTTGCCTTAAACCCTTTGTAGGGGGTCTACCAGCGCCCTCCAACCCCCCAAACATGGGGTTTTTCCACACTCAGTGCATCGTATCACGTCTGAGGTTAGTCGTACATATAATATAACACATACCCAATAAATATTAAAATCATAAAACTATATGGCACATTTTTTGGGACATATGATACCAAAAAATGTTATGCTACCACTTTTTGAGTTGGTTGAGCTTTAAACCAAACTCTATGACTCAATTACATAATTACAAAAACATTTTTTAGGTTAGGATTAAATAATAGAAAACACATACAAAATACACAAATATTTTTACCCTAGGAACCATTAATAGGGAAAAACATCCAAACATTGAGCTTTACCACTCTATATATTATTCACCAAATATTCATCTAGATTACAATGAACATTGATCTTGTTCCACACCTAATACTAATGTGCTCCATGTGTCACTTGATCTCAATTGATCAATTCACTTCATGATATTCTTACAACTTTATATCATGCTCTATTTATAGGTATATTCTCATATAAGAAAGCTTAATTAGTATTTGATATCCCCTGACTTAGCCTTATTTGTGAATATTGTATATGTAAAGTGTATTGATGTTGTGACCTTAAGACTTATTTGGAACTATTATTACTATTTTTTACTGATAGTCACTTTTTTTAAATATGCTTTATTAAGTTATTAATAAAATCTGGAAAATAATATTGAGGCTACAAATGGCTAAATATAAGCTATGAATTACATGCTAGTGGTTCGATTTATTTACCCTTGGACAATGTAATGCCTAGGCATCTAATATAGGGATTAAATAATTAAATTGTGGAAAATTTATTTATCAATAACTCTCCCAAAAGGACATGATGTTGTCTTAGGAAGATTGGGAAGATGGAGCCCATTAATGAGCAGAGGAACTACCTGCCACCTAATGGATAAGGGAGGAAGTAGTTACTAACTGCCTACATTGCAGTGAGACTCACGTAGTGCAGAGCTAGAGTGATAAGGTATAGTGGAAAGAAAGAGAAAAAGAGAACATAATTTTTTATTGCCTTGTAGTCCATTGAAGCTTGAGGGGACTCATCTAGGAGCATGAGTCAAGGTTGGGAGGAGTATTGTAACTCCAATATTATTCCCCAAAATAAATTGAAAAGTCAATACAATTAATATCTTGTATTTTTAGTAGTTGTTATATGTGTTTTATTGTTGAAAATTTGGTTAACAATAATGTTGTTATATGAATTATACATATGAATTCAAATGTAAAATCAATTATATTTTTTTGAAGTATTTGAAATTGTTCATTTATTTTGTATGAACATGTAATAGTAAAGATCATGTTACAAGTATGTGAAATAAATATGCATGTTTTATAATGTGTAAGGATTTATTGAATTAACAAGTGATAAATATTTACTATTGAATGCATTTAGAGACTCAGTGTTTGTGAAAAACAAGGAAAAAGAGTTAAACTCGAAAATGATAGTTTTGAAAAAAAGGTATGATACAAGTTGCACAAGGTAAGTTGGTAGCATCCCTTCCCTATAAGTAAGTCCATTTTAGACAAGAGTGTAATTGTAAAGTTAGTAAAAGTATAAAAGCTGAGGTTGAATTGACCCAATACATCATAAATGAATAAAATTTGAGTAAAGGCCTTAGGTCTAACACATTTTAACTACAAAGGAAATGGACATATAAATAAATCTAAACAAATTTATGGTGAACAATAAAATTCTCTACATATAAAGTTAAAATATTTAGTACAATAAAGTAAGTGAACAAAAAGGGGTTGTAGTCAACTTTTGTAAGCTGAAATGAAAGAGGGAGAGGAACCCGTCAGTGGGTAAAATTTATATATAACACTTACCCTAGAATTTTCACAAAAACATGTTACTATTGAAAATAAGGGGAGCATATAGCAGTAATTTATAAAATGATAGATATAGTTCATGTAATAATCCATTTTGAAATTACCCAACAAAAACTCAATATAGAGTATGGATTTTTATAAACAATATTAAATTTAGTAATTCTTTTTATATCATTATTTTATAAATGATTTAACATGTACATTTATTATTTTATAAATTATATAACGTTCATTTTTAATTAATTTATTACTTCCTTCAACATTCATCTCTCTAGTTGTTTTACATCTCTACAGTATATAATTGCATGGTTGGATCAATACATTCATCCTAACCCTGTTGATGAACCACACTTAGTGGTTTGAAACATGTTGACGGAAATAATTGAAATGTAATTTACAGGAAGGAGTCTCTCGATGAATATTATGAATCACAGAAGTTTGCATTCTGAAATCTTATCCCTACATGAGAGTGTTATGCAATCAACTCACAAAATAGAAGAAAAAATAAATCAACGATTTGAGAAATAGCCTCTTCCAGGGCGCAACCTACCTTACATCACATAAATGAAAAATTATTAGATAATACAAATGAAAATACCTCATTTATATACATAGGAGTCTAAGGCGTCACAATATAATCAAAGCCTACATAACAATAATAATGTAAGGGCACAACAATAACACTATTGGGCTTCTATGGGGCACAATAATAACAATATGGGCAATACATGGGCACAACAATAACAATAAAGGGGTTACCCTAAAAATAACACTAGTATTATAGGGACCTAACATGCCCCTCCTTCAAAAAAGTGTTGTCTTCAATGCTTGAGCAGTTCTAGATGCTTTTGTATAAAATTATTATCCCCCCATGTGGAATCTTCAACATGTAAGTTCTTCCACTTAATTAGATACTCTGAAATTGATCAATTCCATAGTTGTCCGGTTCTTGCTTCTATGTATGGTCGGGCTCCAATATTATTTTTCCTTCCTCGTCAAGTTCTGATAATATTATTTGAATTGGAAGCTTGTCACCAATAACCTTCTTTAAGCATGAAACATGGAAAATTAGGTGCACTTAGAAATATGCAAGAAGCTCCAATTTGTAAGCCATAGTAGCAATATTTTGCAACACCTTGTAAGGACCATAGTACTTGGGTAATAATTTATTATCCTTCTTAGCTTTCTTGAGGGAAATTTGTTTGTTTGTTTGTTTGTATGTATTTAAGCATGAAACATAGAATCTAGGTGCACTCGGGAAGATGCAGGAAGCTCCAATTTGTAAGCCATAGTACCATTCTTTTGAAACACCTTGTAAGGAACAATGTACTTGGGTAATAATTTATTATCCTTCTTAACTTTCTTGAGGGACATTTGTTTGTATGGTTCTAGCCGTAAAAATACCCATTCACCTATATCAAAACTTCTTATGCTGCGATGCTAATATGCCTGTTGTTTCATTTAATTCTGCACCAGAGTGAGGTTGTCCTTTAAGAGTTGGAGAACTTGTTGTTGATGCTCGTTGTGATCTTCCACTTCTTGGATCTTAGAATTTTCTCTTAAAGATGTTGTGATGGATGGTGGATGATATCCATAAAGTTCCCTAAATGGGGTCATTTTGGCTGCAGTATGGAAGGAAGTGTTATACCACCATTCAGCCAGAGGTAACCACTTGACCCATTGTGTTTGTTTATCAGATACAAAACAAAGAATATATCCTTCCAAACATTTGTTCACTATCTCATTTTGCCTGTTATATTGAGGATGATAAGATGAGCTATGAATTGAGTATCAAGACAAGAAAATAACTCCTTCCAAAAATTTCCAGTGAAAATGGGATCTCTATCACTTATAATAATCTTTGGGTTTCCATTTAACTTTTGAATTGTTTCCATAAATGCAATAGCAATTGTACTGGCTTTAAAAGGACGGGATAATGCACAAAAGTGTGCATACATGGTAAGTCTATCAACTACCACCATGATGACACTCTTTCCTATCAGACCAGGCAGTAACTCCTAAAAACAATTCATTGATTTCATTTAGGTTGGTGTTTATTATATACATGAGGGAGAGACTGTTCATTTCATCTCCCGGTGACTATTCATATTCTCTATTATTTATTTACGTCATTTTCAATTATTCACCTAATCCTGATGATTAGGTGTCAACATTCCCCCCCTTAATATGAAGGGATGTTCGTGAGTCCAAGCATCGTTATGAATCTTTCAAGCTTTTCTCTTCCAAGCGCTTTGGTGAAGATGTCTGCAATTTGCTTGTTCGTGGAACAATGGTGGAGATGGATTGTTTTTGCCTCAACATGATGTCGAATCAGATGATATTTAGTATTGATGTGCTTTGTTCGATCATGGAACTTTGGGTTCTTAGCCAACTTTACTGCAGAGGTATTGTCAATCATGAGTGGAGTTGATTGTACTTGTTTTACCTACAAATCTTCAAGAATTTTCCTGAGCCACACAATTTCTTTTGTTGCCTCAGCTGCTACCACGTATTCTGCTTTTGTTGTGGAATCTGTTGGAACTGATTGTTTGCGTGATCTCTAGGAGATAGATCTTGATCCAAGACTCATAACATATCCTGAAGTAGATACCCCAGTTTCTTTGTCTCCATCGAAGCCTGAATCGGAGTATCCAATCAAGCTGAAGTCGTCCACTTGTGTATACTTGATTCCAAAGTCTTGAGTTCCCTTCAAGTACCTTAGAACTCTTTTTGCAGTAGACCAATGTTCCTCACACGGATTTTGCATAAACCTGGAGAGGATTCCAATAGAAAACGAAATGTCTGGTCTGGTAGTAGTTAGGTAGTTGAGACTTTCTACAAGCTGTCTATACTTTGTTGCATCCTCAAATTATTTTCCTTCAATAGATGTGAGCTTTAAGTTTTGTTCCATTGGAGTAGAAAGAGGATTGCATTCTGTCATGCCAAACCTGTTCAACAGATCTCCAATGTACTTCTTTTGAGAAAGAAATATGGACTTCGGATGTTGAGTTACTTCAATACCAAGATAATAATGAACATAGCCCAATTCAGTCATTTCAAAACTTTTCCCCAATCCCTTCTTTATGGATGCAATGTAGCTTTCATTGTTCCCTGTCATCAAAAGATCATCTACATATACCACAAGATATACAACTATTTTGCCAAATTTCTTGACAAATAAAGTTGCATCATCAAGATCATAACGTTTGAAATGGAGTTTTAGAAGATGCTCAGTTAGTTTTTCATACCAGGCTCACGGTGCTTATTTGAGGCCATACAAGGATTTCACAAGTTTGCATACTTTATGTTCATGTCGTTTCACAGAAATCCTTCAGGTTGGGACATAAAAACATTCTCTTTTAGATCTCCATTCAAGAAAGTAATTTTTACTTCCATTTGATGGACTTTCCAATCGTTCTGAGCTGCTAGGGCAAAGAGTGTCCAGATGGTAGCCCATTTGGCTGTGGGGGCAAAAGTCTCCTCATAATCGACCCCTTCCTTTTGTGTAAAATCTTTTTCCACAAGCATGGCTTTGTGCTTGTCAAGTGAGCCATCAGCTTTATACTTGTTATTGTAGACCCACTTGCATCTAATTGGTTTGGTTCCTAATGGAGGATTAACCAGCTTCCAAGTGCCATTCTTTATGAGGGCATCATACTCCTTTTGCATTGATTCTTTCCATTCATCATGAAAAGCAACTTCTTTGAAGGTAGTTGGTTCAAAATCTATAGACAAATTCAATTCACAATCATAAGAAACATCCATATCAACAGGTGAATTAGAGTCATCTACATCACCTCCATTTTGCCGGTTTGAATTTCTAGTTCCTGTCTTTCCAACCTCATCAGGATGAATACTTTCAAGTGTCTTTATCAGCCACTTTGGAGGACCTTTCTCAGATGGTCCAAGATGCTCTGTTGATTGAGTTGGGACTGAATCAAGATTGAGTCTCCCAATTCTATCAGTCACATCACTTAAAGCATCATCCATTGCTGGAGTTTCATGCAGGGGAGAGAGTTCTTCAGAAGAAGATTCCACATGTTGATCTAGTATAGGAATCCCCCCTTCAAGATGTGGAATCTAATGATAAAATTCTTGAAATGATTTTGCATTTGTGAATCTATCCAAGCGATCAAGTTTCCGCTCAACAACATTGTCAGTTTTGGATGACTCAAGAAAAAATATATCTCTAGATACAACAAACCTTTTATTGACTTCATGATAGAGATGGTATGCTTTGGAGGTGTTTGAATACCCCAGGAAGATACACTTATGACTTCTTGCACCAAGTTTGTTTCTATGTACCTTTGGTATCAAGGCATAACAGGTGGAACCAAAGATCTTGAGATGCTTTACCGAAGGAACATGCCCATACCACATTTCATATGGAGTCTTGTTTCTAATAGCATTAGATGGACATCTATTCTTTATGTATGCAACACATAGAAAAACATCAACCCAAAACAATATTTTTACATTTTTGAAGAAGAGCATGGAGCGTACCATATTTAAGATTGTCCTATTCATTCTTTTAGCTACACCATTCCATTGGGGATTATAAGGCACAGTTGTTTGATGTTTGATCCCATGTTGGCAGAGATAGTTTTCAAATTCATTTAATGTGTATTATTTTCCACTATCAGTGTGAATAGACCCAATATGAGATTGTGCATCATTTTCAATCCATTTATGAAAGTTCTTGAACATTTGAAAAGCATTAGATTTGTTCTTCAATAAATAAACCCAACACATTCTAGTGTAGTCATCAATAAATGTCATCCTATATTTATTTCCATTTGCAGAAGGAACAAGCATTGGACCACATAAATCTGAATGAATGAGTTCAAGTTTTCTATGTGCTCTTGAATGTGAATCTTGAAAAGACTGTTTTCTATGCTTTCCTAGAATGCAAGCATCACATTGCTTAAATTTCTAAGGAATTGTAGGCAAACCAACAACACCATTTTTCTTCAGCAAGTGGAGGCTGTCATAGTTCAAATGTCCAAATCTAGCATTCCATAATAGACTTCATGGAAGTGTACCTTCTTCATAATGAGATTTATATGAGAAATGTTATGCATGAGCAGAGGTACCTTGCAGCTTGAGAAGCCTTTCTTCTTCTATTCCCCTCATGACAAGTGAGTGGTCAGATGCTTTTCTCACCTCAAGCTTGCCATCAAACATATGAATGGAGTGACCTTGCTGGTGGATGTGGACCAAGGACAACAAGTTTCTCTTCAGCTGTGGGAGATATAGAACATGATGCAGAAGGAAGTCTGGAAGACCAGGCAATTTAAGCCTGATTGTGCCAAGCCTTGATAGCTTGATTTTTGATTGGTCTGCAAAGTATACTGCTCCATCGACATTATCAGTAAATTATTAAAAAAAATCTTTTGTATGAGTCATGTGGCAAGTTGCTCCTGAATTAAGCAACCAATCATTTTTCCAAGAAGCAAGTGAAGCATTAAATAAATCTTCATTTACTCCAATATTACATTTTCCACCACATAATGAGTGGATTCAGGTGCTTTACCTTTGTTTGTATCATTAGTTTTACCTTTCTGTTGGTTTCTTTGTTGCTCAATTTTGTCCCATGGTAACTTGCATATAGAGGCATCATGTGATCCATTTCTTTTGCAGCGTATGCAGTGCAAATTTTCCTTTTCTCCGTGAGAGTGTTTGCCCCCCTTGCCTCTGAAATATCTTCCTCTTCCTCTCCACCTCTTCCTTTGGAAGAATCTTGAGCAGGATTCTTTTCTTTATAAGCAAGGCACACAACCTCTTCAGAAGATTTAGGGGCTATCTTCTTCCCAAAAGCTTTCTCTCTTTCAACAAATTTTTTCACAAGAGAGTCAAAGGTAATATCTTTAAGATTTCCATTTTCTTGTAATGACTCAAGATAATTGGAGTAAGTAGGATAAAGTGCCTTGAGAAAAACGATAAGAGGAATATCCAATTCAACCTTAGTGGCTTTGATATCATGAATTATAGATTTTACTTCGGATGCAAGGGCAAGAGGATCATTATTTTGCAATTCAAGAGTGAAGAGTTTAATCATGAGTTGAACAACTTCAAGTGCAAAATGTGAGTCATAGAGTTCTTTCAGCTTTTGTAAGGCTTCGAATGCAGTTGAAAATGGTGAAATATGATGACTCACCTCTTCACTTACATATGTTGCAATTAATGCATAGCCTTTGTTTTTCTTATTTTCCCAAATGGCAAGCTCTTTGTCTGAGGTAGGTTGTTCTGGCTCTTTGTCTCTATCTCCAATACACACTCCTTTCCACAAATCATTGCAAATGAGAGTGTGTTTTATCATCTGGGACCACTCAGGATAGTTCTCCTTGCCAGTGAGAACTATTCCCACAATAGATATGATTGAATGCATTGTAAAATTTGTGTACTGTAAAAAAAATAATTTTGCTGGCAAGAAAAATTCTGTGTACTGTAAAAAAATACTTCTGCTGGCAAAAAAAATCTGTGTACTATAAATTATGTATTGTAAAAAAATAATTCTGCTGGCAAAGAGCAAAACTATATTCTATCCATATAGAATATTACCATTTGTATTTTCAACCTTATTTCATACGATATATCAAGCATCCATTCCCTCGACAAAAAGGAACTACTTACTGCACCATTATCAATATATTGTATTCCATAAACCCATAATGACTAATAAAATAAGGAAAAAATCTTCAGCAAAATTGTTTCTTTCCAATATATTATCATGCTCAACGCCTTTTTTTTCTTTTGTGATACCGAGGCTTACAATAGTGATACAAAGGCTTTCGGGCAATCCATTATCATACAATATAAAATATTATCTCTATTACCATCTTTGATGTGTTCCTCCGAAATAGTTATGACCTGCAACTGCTTCTCACGAGCATCTCCTTCTCGAAAATGCTCCTCAGACGTGCCTTTGTTTTAAACCTCCTCAAGAAATGCAGCTTGTTCTCGCAAATGCTGCTCAATGGCTCTTTCTAGCAACCACCGCTCCCCAATTGTGCTTCTCTCTCATGACGACTCTAGTAGATGTTCAAACCTGTGGCAATGATACCAGAAATGATATGATGGCAGCGCGCTGATAACAACTGCGTAGTAGAGCAGATATGCGAGATGCGAGAGGATATGGAGGGGAGTTTTTTTTTTTAAAACTTATGTGGTCCAATAAAACTATTGGCACTCTAATGTTGAGAAACAAAATCACCATAGGTTCCACATACATTTAACAACTATTGCATAAAATCTCATAGGTTTAGATGTTTAGCACATAAAATTTGATGAAGAGATGACATTGAGGCTTGCTGGTGGTATGTGTAGTAATGAAAACGCCGTGGGTATTCAACCTCGTAGAATACAATGGCTGGAGAATAGAATGGTGTTTTCAATACATTGATAGCATTTCAACACAATACATTGAGCAACAAGAATAATGGTGAATAGCAGGTGGAGCAGGCTTCACGCTTCAAGCAACTGACGCCACAGATGGGCAGGTGTGAATTCTGCAAATAGGTAGAACATAGGTAGAAATTGACACCAGGAGTTACACAAAACTTAATTTTGGGAGCTGGCTCTAATACCATGTCATACCAGGTAGTAACTCCTCAAAATAATTCGTTGATTTCATTTAGGTTGTTGTTTATTATAAACATGAGGGAGAGACTATTCATTTCATCTCCCGGTGACTATTCATATTCTATATTATTTATTTACATCTTTTTCAGTTATTCACCCAATCTTGATGATTAGGTGTCAACATTTCCTTCAGACTTTGGTAAAACTGTGATAAAATACATTGGGACCTCCTCCTGATGCTGACTTGGAATGGCTAAAGGTCGTAAGAGACTGGGGGCCTTAATTGTTTCAACTTTATTTTGTTGGCAAACCAAACATTCTGCACAAGATTTTGAATATCAAATTTAAGTTCATCCCAAAAGATTTCCTTCTTGACCCTATGGTATGGTTTTAAAACTCCTAAGTGCCCTCCTAAAGGAGAGGTGTGTAATTTCAAAAGAATATTTTGTTTGAGTTGAAAATTATTACATAGATATAAGTTATCTTTGTACCATAATGAGTCATTTTTCCAGACAAATGTATCCAATGTATTGGGATATTGTTACAATTTTTGAGTGATTTTTCACACCTCTTTTTCATTCTTCCATTCCTCCCTTGCTTCAGTTATCCATTCAGATTGGATAATCAAAATGGCATAGAGAAATGTTCCTACATCCTCATCCCTACTTGAGAGTGCATCTACAACAACATTTTGCTTCCCTTTTTTGTAGATTATTTCAAATTCATAACCTAACATCTTAGTGACCCATTTTTGTTGCTCTTCTGAAGATAATTTTTGTTCCAAAAACTATTTAAGACTATCATGATCCCTTTTTACCTTGAAGTGTCTTCCCATTAGGTAAGGGCGTCATCGCTTCAAGGCATATATTATTTCCAACATTTTCTTCTCATAAATCGGTTTGCTTAAATACTTTCCCTTGATTGGACGACTTTAAAAAACTATGGGTCTTCCTTCTTGCATTAAAACAACACCAATTCTATTTCTTGAGGCATCACATTCCACCATAAAGGTTTTTGTGAAGTCTGGAGTACCTAAAACCGAAGCTTGGCACATTTCCTCTTTAAGATGTTCAAAGGACTTAGTTGCTTTTGGAGTCCAAAACAATGAATCTTTCTTCAGTAATGTTGTTAGAGGTGTTGCTATTTTCCCATAATTATTAAAAAAATTACGATAATACCTTGTCAACCCGAGAAATCCTCAAAAATACTTTAGGGCTGTGGGAATTTTCCATTCCTTGATGGCTTTAATTTTGTTAGGATCTACATTAACACCCTCATAAGATACAATATGACCCAAATATTCCACCTCTTGTACCCCGAAAAAACATTTGGAGGTTTTTGCATACAATTGTTTCTCCTCCAATAGTTTGAGCACCCTGTCAATATGTTGAACATGATCCTTCCAAGACTTGTTGTAGATTAGTATATCATCAAAAATTACTAACGTAAATTTTCTAAGGAAAGGTTTGAAAATGTAATTCATCAAACCTTGAAATGTTGAAGGTGCATTAGTAAGGCCAAAAGGCATGACCAAAAATTCATAAGGACCTTCATGAGTTCTCAATGTTGTTTTTGGAATATCTCCAACCTTCATTCTAATTTGATGATATCTTGAACGAAGATCCAAGTTGGTGAAAAGATGATATGCCAACTAATAGATGTAAGCTTCCAATATGTTTCTTGGATGTCTTACTGGAGACTATAGTTGCTAGGAGATTGATGTTGAGGGCCAAAGTGATGAAATACAAGAACATATGTTAGATAAAGTCTAGAGTTAACACGATATTTCTGTCCCATACTCATGATTTGTTCAACATTTTGGCATATTCTAGAAGAGCACCAAGCCATAAAACTAGCTGGGTATTTGTTAAGCAGTGTATCCCTTGCACTTGACAAAGAATGAGAAGATGTTGATTGGGGAAGAGGATTCTGACAACGTCATATTCTTGTAAATAATTGAATAGGAAAATCAAGAGCCTTAGTAACTTTACGGTAAAAAATTGATTCGTATAATTTTAAGATGGGATTATGTTCTAGATATTTGTTTTCTACTAAAAGCACAGTGAAGTTCTCTATGGCTATAAGGAGAAAAAAAACTAGGATATAAAGAAAGCCCAATCACATATACAAAGAGAGAAAATCTATTGTAGGTAATCATTATAGAGTTACATGCGTTAAGTGAAGAATAAACTAAGAAGCATGAGATGATCATCGAATAAACACAATCGGATAAAGACCATTTGATAGTAAGTATTATTTGGGAATGAATGATAACCATCCTATGCAACATTGATGATTAAACTGTGGAGGCTTAAAGGCAAGCGAAAGACCTGGTTTTTTAGGTTGAGGAACCTAAGCTGGAGCCTAACACAACTATATGTATATTTTCCTTCATAATGATCATTTGCCTATAGAAACAATATTAACTAACATGAGATTCAAACAACTAGTGTCCACCAATTAATTAGGATGCAATATGTTAATTTGCATTATTTAAAAAAATGTTTTTCAATAAAACAAAGAACCAGTGCCACTGTAAAAAATATAAGGATTCTAAGAGTTCCTACATATACTCAAAGCATTTCTGTCTTGACTTCTATAAGTTTGCTACATTTCAAACAACAAGAAAATTTTGTGCCTCTCCTTGTTAGGACACAATACATAACACTTGTAAATTTAATCACAAACAAGTCCTCTCATGATAAGAATTTCTTTTTCCAATTCTCAAAAATGTAATCTGGATTCTGGATTCTACGGTTTATAGAATAGTGAAAAAAATCTCTGTAAGGGCTCAACTTGACTTAATTTTTGATCCCTTAATCCATATAGTCTAAGATTTTTAAATTAGATTAGGACCACTGCAACCTCATAAAAGAGAACTTGGAACAATTTCCTTGAGTTCCTAGACTTGTATAATATGGCTTTGGATAACGTCAATACATTCGTTATCCTTAACTAGTTTTCATCAAATTTTAAACAAAGTTACATTTATCATAGAGTTGCATTTTGGATTGGTATTCAGTCTCTTTTCACACCATCTCATTTTCACTCCATACCCCTAAATAATCAAAATCCTAAAATAAAGCATTAATAAAATTGATTAGACATTTTTTGTTATAGTAAACCACAATTAGCCTAAGGTCATAGAGCCTTGAAGTAGGATTTGGATAGGAGACTCTTCAAGGCTATAAAACTAAAACTAGGTCTGGTGGTGAGTGAAACCATTTTCAACTTAGGTGTTTGCTGGAAAGCTCCTCTCATAGAAGAGTTAATCACATGATTGCATCGAGAACCTGTAGAGTGACATTGCCACTCTCAGGCTATTGGTGTTTGCTAAATTGTGTATGTTACAAGGAGATATATTTGAAATACATATGGATTGCTTTGAGCAATTTCTCGAGGTTTTTTGGGCTTAGTTACGCTATGTACATATATGGTTCTAATCACACG
This sequence comes from Pinus taeda, assembly GCA_000404065.3. Lineage (NCBI taxonomy): Eukaryota > Viridiplantae > Streptophyta > Pinopsida > Pinales > Pinaceae > Pinus > Pinus taeda. Next base: position 130,748 of record APFE031579040.1, read on the forward strand.
CATCTTTCTAGTCGGTAGATTTTGAAGTGTTAACCATAGTGGCCTATCGTCTAGGGATCTTACCTAGTTGACTATGGGTGGGATATCCCCACGGTATCTAAGGCATATTTAAATCACCATGTCAATGCTTCGAAACAACCCTATCGAGCTCACTTTCACATGTCAAGGTTGATATAGGAAAGTTGGAGTAACTATTTCCCTAGTCCTTCGTTATTCCAAGGTACTTGGGGGACTAATCGCCTCAAGCGTCATGGATTTCTGGAGGTACCATTTTAGCTTGTTTTTTTCTTGTTTGATCTCTTAAGGTATTTTTAGCGAATGTTTTGGTTTGTGTTTAGATGGCCATATATGTGTCTAAAATTAATTGATTAAATAAACATATATTCACCGTGGCTAACGAAACTATCTAAATATCTCAAATATTACTAAACCTTTCTCATAAAGAGGAGGGCTCACCACCTCGAATACATAGGATAACACTGTTATCAGAGGGCTTAGATCAAACCTAATTTGGGAGGGATAATTTTTGTTATGGGGTGGGAGACCAGGTCATTGCTGAAGCTACAGACAAAATTCATCTACCACATATTAACCCACCTTTAACTAAATCTCTCAACCCTATACTTGTATAGTTGAATGCCTATTTTATAGAGCCTTTTTCCTTACTCCCTCAGCAAATGTCTTTTGAGAGTGGTAATTATACCATGGGGTAAATGGATCCCTCATCACCATCCACATCAAGAGTTTCTTCTATGATGTTTTATTTACCATTGATTAGTGTGAGAGGGTCCACTACCTCAATTTGACTACACCTATATCCTCACAATGGGGCATCCCACCTAGAGCACTTCAGACCATGAAGTGGTGGGAACTCAAGTCTCTTCTCTACCTCTTCTCTTAGGATATTGGTTGAAATTTCTGAGAACATTTTATTGGTGTAGGACCATGCATCCAATCACACATCCTCATAGTGATAAAGGGTTCAACTTTAGAAAAATACATAGTAAGGAAACTCTCGCCCATTAAATTGCCTCACAACCCGAGTGGAGTAGTTGGATATATATTCAAGGTTTCTTTCCTTTGACCTCATATGGTAGAATAACTAATGTTTCCCTCTCCTACATTCTCCTTTGGGTAATATAGTCGAATCCCCCCATGGTACTCAAGGACTTCAACAAGGAGCCAATGCTACCCTTCTTTCCCCTTTGTTAGAGGTATTCAGATCCAAGAGACACTGACCTTATTAACTTCATCATTAGATATTTCTCTCTCTCTTCAATTAGTAATAAGTTTTCGAACTCCAACCTTGGACACTTTCACTTTGTATCAATGAACCTATGCTATTATTATACACACTTTATTTTGGTACCATTTTTGGTATAATTAGTAAAATTAGAGTTGGAATGAATTCCTGGGGTGCAGAAAAGGAAATTGGTGACATAGCTACTGAAATATAGATAGGAATTAGAATAAGATTTACTAAAGAGTTGCTAGAACATGTGTATGGTGCAATTCAGAGTAAGAATCAATAAACTATAGATCATATCTTTGTAAAATTTGTGGTTTACAATAAATGAGATGATATTTCAAGATATAAGCCATTTTGTTAGTTTATTGAGTAGATTATACATATGTGAGAGTTTGGTAGCTAATTTTTTTTTATAAAGTTGTTCAACCTTATAAAAATGTTAGAAATAGAACTATCTAAATGAGATTATTTTCATTTTTATGGAAGCCAAATAGAACTATCTATATCGATTTTAATTTTGATGGAATAAGTGAAAATAAGTAAAAATTATGATCATTACATTTAATTTAAAATTATTATGTAATAAAAGTTTAATCAGTAGCTTAAAAAAATATGGATTGAGAAATCTCATTCTTCCATGGTGGAGGATTGGGAGAAACATTTTGATAACCAACTATAAGATGAGGCTGAGAAGTTGTAAGGTGTTCCAACACTTTTGAGGCTTCATCCATATAAGGACAAAGGTGAATAGTATGATTCCCTTCACATAACCGACAAGGAAACTTAAATTTACCCTTTTTCCCATGGACCTTACTATCACTAGGTGATGGTTTATCACCAACATGATCTCTAGAGGTTGATGAAAAAGGATGATGCGAGCCTGTAGACCACACTTCTAATATCTTGGGAATATAATGAAAATCTCTAAGAATGTGGTCACCCTTACATAACTTGCAAGGGAATCTAACTTTGTGAGGTTGAATGGAAGGATTTTCCATACTAGTTGCATTTGTATAGATGGTTGCTTGGTTGCCTCCCTGCTTATTTTTCTTCTTTTTCTTCTTAGCTTTTTGGTTATTAGAATCGAGATTTTCACCAGGTGAGGAGGAAGAAAGGGATGAAGAAACAACAGGTGAAAAAGGCAAAGGGTCAACTTCAGGATCAAATTGAGGTTGATATTATTCAGGTGGAGGAGAATTTGGTTGAGGAGCACTTTGGACATTCAAAACCAAGGAGGTCGAAAATAACCAAACTGGAAAACCAATGGTAAATCCATGAAAGGATAAGGTTTCCATATAGGAGCAACAATATTCCCAAAAGAAGGAAAAGGACTAGGACTCCCATCAGAGGGGTATACTTTATTGGTATACTCATGAACTGTTTCCATTAGTCTCAACCTGAGATCTACTAAAGAAGCATCTCACCATAAGGATGTTGTTATGTGGTCAATTAATTGATTTTAGAAATTAAAGACACAAGATAAAATAAACGGGTAATTAGGCAAATGTGATTACCAAGAAACTGTGAATTGCAATATACCACTTAGTAACCCAAGGATTTATGTATGGTAGGAAATCTCCTCGAATGTTGTGTTTGGTGTATCACAATGTACAAGGTGACTGACTCAATTACCTAAGGTGAGGATAACAACCTATAGGGGACTTCCAAAATATACTTGATGGTATGGGGAAACACAGTATGTGTTAGTGTTTTCTAATGTGTAACCGTATGATGAGAGAATTCCCATATACTTTTCATGCATGGAGCACCATCCAATATACCTGAAAGTATGTGGAGAACGGTCTGATAAAGTTACGTACGTGGAACAATATTTCACCCCCAGGCTGCAACACTAGAAAAAAATGACAACTCCTATGTTTATAGATGCTGAAACATGTTTGCGTTAATGTTAAAAATGCTTCTTAGGTTGATTCAATAAATTGTATTGTTGATCTTGAATTAAGTTCCAGTTTTCAAGGCTCACCATGAATTTCACCTGAATATCCTAAAAGATGCAATCTAGCATGATGAAATGAAACTTTTCATTCAATGAAAATCTATCTATAGGAGGGGGAGAACAAAGATTATGCAACATACAAGATGAAACAAACAAAATCTATCTAGTGCAATTCGCTTAATGCAACTATTCCAATTCCAATTCAAACAAAAAACCCTATATGCGATGCAAAGAGACTTTTCTTTTAAATTCCACTTAATTTTCAAAATGACATGAAACTAAGATATATGCTTAATCATTGATAAAAGGAACTATTCAAAATGATGGCTGGAACACCAATTATTTCAAGCACTCAATGATCAAATAATCAATTTGCTAATGACCTAATGACAATAACAAAGGAAAATCTAAACAAATTCTTGTCAAAGGCACTCAAAACCAAAATAAAATAAGATGATGGCTTCTAAGGAACTCAAGCACACTTAAACACACAAGGAAGAGTAGTTGGAACAAGGATGATCGGAGAGAAAATCATCAGAAGAGAAATTTTGGCATGGAACAGGGGTTAGTGCAGATGCAGACGGAGCACCAGTGCTTTGCAATGCAGGTGCAGAGAGGGCTAGGGAGCGTTGAAATGCTCTGTGGGTAGACCAGGGGGTGTGCTGATTAGGGTTAAGGCCACTTTCCGACACAAAAACTCAGTTAAAGCTCAATGAAATGTCTTCCTAGGGTCAATTCAAACTGAGTGAGATAGTGAAAGTCTAAATAAGAGGCAAAACAAGTACAAATGACAAAGAAACCACGAAGGGAATCAATCATTCCCTAGTATTATACGAAATTTATGACTATGGACAAAGGTATCTTCCCTATACTTGGAAGATTAGTCTAGAACAACAGAAAGCAAGGACTATAATGTTTTCCTTAGAGAAATAGGAGAATTGATAAAACCTACTTGGGATCCATTGCAAGCTTCGTGTTCCTCTTGGCTTGTATGCTCCAATACTAGTTCTGGTTGCTATAATTAGAACTTACACATTCAATCGTCACAAGCCAAAGATCTACAAAATCTATGTAGCATAATCCAATTACTCTATTTGATGGATCAACATGGCATCAAAATATATGAATGTAAACATAACCTAACACATATATAGGAAAACATTCTACTCCTTGTATTAATAGAAATGGAGAGAGATTACAACCAAATATAGGAGTTGATATTGTGAAGATCTCCCCAAGTTCGCTTGTCCTTGTTCGTCAAAATGCACTCCTCTATGTCACCCTAATGCATGGAATGATGACTCTCTTATGATCAAAGCAGTAGCATGAGGGCATGATAGGTCTCCAAAAGCCAACCCTTAGCTTGTGGAAGGCAGTAAATATATATGAGAGAGATTTAGTTTAGGAATTATGATCCATTTATCAATATAGGATTGAGATCCACTTAAGAGGGGGCATGAGCTCAAGGGATAAGAGGTGAAATATCCAAGGTAGGATCAGATAGGATTCCAATTTCTTATCCAATGTAAATGGTTAAAACAACCTCTGGAATCTTATCCAAGAGGAAGCTTCAAGATTGTTTTTATTTTTCCCGAGTTTTTGGAATCAATGCACCCCACCAAGGCACAAACTATAGCTAATCAAAGTAGGTGAAGAAGGGAGAAACATTCTCTACAATGTTGGTCCCTATAGGGACAGGGTGCACTGGGCCTAAAGAGCATTGAAATAAGGCAGTTAAGGGCAGAAACTCAGACATTTAGAAGAGTCATGCTGAGGGCTTTGTGTAGGGATGGTGACAAGGTGTTCATGGATTGATGATTGATCCAGTTTGTAGGCCTATTAACCATATGCAACAAAATGGCTTATAAAAATTATATTTCCTTTATGTTGCTTTCATATTAGAATATATTTTCACTTCAACAAGGATTCAATGTTACCCTTGTTTCCCCTTTGTCATAGGTAATAAGATCCAAGAGACACTGACCTCATTAACTTCATCATTAGATAATTCTCTCTCTCCTTGATTAGTAATAATTTTTCCAACTCCAACCTTGGACACATTCACTTTGAGTCAAGGAACCTATGCTATTATTATACACACTTTATTTTGGTATTATCTTTTGTCTTTGATAGACTTAATGCTTAACCTTGTCAAATATTTACCTAAACTATGCTTTCAATTTTTTTTGTAACATTCGGTTCATTATCTCATTATATAGGACAATTTTCCACTCCCACATTATATTCCCACTGGATGTATCCTTGAGTCCCAATGATCTACTTTTGCGGTCATTCGTTCGATATTAATAAATTATATATATTTTGTAATTAAAAATAAATAGTTATGTTTGCCTCTCAAATAAGATAAATATATTAGATATAATAACACTAACAAATCCATGTAAATGGAATAGATGGTGAACTTCGATAAGCTTCAATCCATGATAAACATCAAAATACATACTTCATGACACATGTCAAATTGCTAAAATATAAACAAAAATCATAAAAATCAACTATATCATAAATTTATCTTTAATTATAAAAACAATTAGTATATAAGTTAAATATATATACATTTAAAAAAACATGTAACAAGATTCTTATCAATAGAGATTCACCCCATGATCTTGTTGAGGCCTCGGAAATCGTTGCCACAACATCGGGGATAACCACCCGGTCCGGACCTTGGCACAGCTCCTTTTTCGTTTGGAATGGTGGCTCCGACTGGAGATAACGGGACCAGTTTCCCGATAATGAAAATAAAAGGGATGGATGGGTGATGAATAAATTGCTTAACTGATAGGTGAATGACTTATTCTATTGACAAAAATAGGGAAACTAATACTAATCCCGGGAACAACTTATTCATTCAGAATGTAGCGTTAAATAATCTTTATCTATTTATCAGGCATATAGATGACTCTGTAAAATAAATAAAGGATGTTCAATCATTCAAAGATTGCTTCACATGAATAGTCACAATGAAGTGATGCGTACAGATTACTACATTCACTGTT
>APFE031579043.1:0-17200 GCA_000404065.3 Pinus taeda
ATTTTGGTTAAGTTTTAAATGACAGTTTTTTATTTTTATTTTTTAAGGATTTAAAAACACTTAATTATTAGTAAATTTTAGGTGCTTATGATTTGTTTAGCGTTTTAGGCACATGGCTCTCTTTAGGGGTTTAGGATGGGTTTAGTTTCTCGTGAGCACTTGACTTTTTCTTAAAAAATTATAAAAAAATTGAACCCAAAACTTTCCATTTTCAATGAAATGGAAGCAAACAAAATTAAGTAAAATATAATTAATTAAACGTCCTTGCAAAATATATTTCATTTTCTTTTTAAAACGTATAAACATCACATACACTTTTTAACAAGACCACGAATAAGGCTTGATTTATTTTTCACTTCTTTCTCGCTAGGAAGGCCAATGGCCACCGTGAAGTTGTCGCTATGCGAGTGAATTAATACCACACACATAATTTTCAATCCACTTACTCAACAATTTATTTTCATTTCATACCACATCAATCGTTCCGCATTTCAACGTGACTTACACAACTCTTCCTTTATGAGAATCCTTGCGTACATTAATAAATTCATAATATAATTAAACACATTAACAAATACCGCAGTGTACAAATAATAAATTCATAATATAATTAAATACTTTAATAAATATTATAATAATAAAATAAATATTTTGGAATATACACTATTTTTAGTTAAATTTTAAGTTGAAATATGATTAATTTATTTGAGAAGGTCATTGATGAGGATAAGGCTCGATCATTTTTCATTTCTTGCCATGAAGACCAACGTCCACTGTGGCGCTAACGCTATATGAGTGAATAGATAACCCACACAATTTTCAACGTACTTACTCAACAAATAATTTTAAAGGCTTTCATTGAGTTGAAGCACCAACTCTAGTATACACATGTACTCGCATTCATAGACCTGCAACAACTATTTGAAATTGAGACAGACGTCTTCGACTATGCTGTTGGACAAAGGCATCTGGTGGCCAATCACAGTGACACACTTTTTGATACAATTCGGAAGTACCCGAGTAGTGGGAAACCTACTGTGAGTAGAGGGACGAGACGGAACCCTCACTGTTTTCAACCGCACTCACTTGGAATTCTTTCTAAAACACCATAAAGGAACAATATTACCCTATCAGGAGCTATGAAGATAAGTACATAAAATGGACCACATTGCGGCAGGGAAGGGACCCAGACATGTCAGAGTTCACAAATATTTTCCATACCCTTCGTACAAAGTTGGGTATCAATGATTCTAAGCAACATATGGTACTCAAGTACCTTGGTTGTCTACAAAAATATATCCAGGACGAGATGGAGTGCTTCGACATCTCCTTGTTTAGCATCGCCTGCCGATACATTGTTAAGATCACGTAGAAATTTAAACATAAGAAACGAGAATTTGGATCCACAAATCCAAAGCATGGAAAAGGCGCCACCAAACCAAACAACAAAGGACAAAGCTAATGAGGGGTAACCCAAGGCAACCCATTAAAGCCGCCAATAAATAATAGCACCACGAAGACGAAGGAGGACATAGGAAAGTGGTGTGAGTTCCATAAGAGCCCCACTCACAACACAAGTGAGTGTCGCACCAAGAAGTCACTAGTGGCTACGCTAAAGGCTTTAAAGTCAAATGCATGTTTTGACTTTGAGACAGACCTCGACAAAGGGATTGACAAAGGGAAGTAGATTATTGTTGCAAATCCCAGCACCACCATGTCAGAGTCCACAAATATTTTTCATACCCTTCGTACAAAGTTGGGTATCAATGATTCTAAGCAACATATGGTACTCAAGTACCTTGACTGTCTACAAAAATATATCCAGGATGAGATGGAGTGCTTCGACATCTCCTTGTTTAGCATCGCTTGCCAATACATTGTTAAGATCATGTAGAAATTTAAACATAAGAGACGAGAATTTGGATCTACAAATCTGAAGCTTGGAAAAGGCGCCACCAAAATGCACAACAAAGGACAAAGCCAATGAAGGGTAACTCAAGGCAACCCATTGAATATGGCAACAAATAATAGCACCACGAAGACGAAGAAGGACACCGGGAAGTGGTGTGAGTTCCATAAGAGCCCCACTCACAACACAAGTGAGTGTCGCGCCAAGCAGTCACTGGTGGCTACGCTGAAGGCTTTAAAGTCAAATGCATGTTTTGACTCTGAGTGAGACCTCGACAAAGGGATTGACAAAGGGAAGTAGATTATTGTTGCCAATCCCAGCACCACCATCTTCACCACCAAGTTCCAGAAGATTTATCCCAAAGATCTAGAGGAAGGGGAGTAGTCTCTTCTATTCATAGATGTGGGTGAAGGGGCCTATGTTGTAGTTCATTGTTGGCAGCAAAAGCCAAAAGGACCTCATCTCAACAAATGTCATTAAGTGGTTGGTCTTACCGACCACACTACACCCACATCCATACACGATTGGGTGGCTCCACCAAGGACAGGATCTCCACATCAACTAGTAATTACATCTTCCCTACAACATCAAACCCTTCACGGATGAGGTATTGTGTGACGTTGCTCCTCTTAAAGTTTGTGATGTATTATTAGGCCAACCATACTTATGAGAACATCAAGTTGTGTATGATTCCAGGCTTCATACTTTTATTATTACTTTGGGAAACAAATTATACAAAATACCAGAGGTAGCCCCGCCTACTATCATATCTTTGATTTCTACTAAGAAACGCAGTAAGATCATCTCCTAGTCTGGGAAATTTGTTTTATTTCTAAATTTCTCTCAAAGTAAGGGGAAGATCATGGCCACATCCATGGCCCCAAGGAAGGTTTCCTCCACGGAGTAGAAGCAAGTGGATAAGGTCGTGGAGGAATATAGGGGCATCTTCTCCTCACCCACATGGTTACCCTTGTACTATCAGGTCAAGCATTTGATTGATCTGACTCTCGGAGCACCTCTACCTAATGGGCCGATATACAATCACTCCGTTCTAGAAAATTAAGAAATCGAGTGGCAGATCTAGGAGTTACTACAAAAATGGCACATCTGACAAAGTTCCTCACCTTGTGGGAGCCCAATTGTACTGGTACAAAAAAGGATGGGAACTTTAGGCTATACATTGATTACCGGGCACTAAACAAAATCACTATCAGGAACATGTATACAATCCTATTAATTAATGACCTTGACCAGCTCAAGAGGGCCAATTATTTCAGCGAGATTGATTTGAAGTCTGACTATCACTAGGTTCCAATAGAGCCCACAAATGTATGGAAGACTACCTTCAAATCCAAGGAGGGCTTGTTATCACCCCGAGAAACTCTCCTAAGTTGTAGCTCGGAGATGCCTGGGAACATATAAATTCAACTTATTGTTGCAAATGGATGAATGGAAGGAATGATGTTTGTTCAATCCAAATAACCACTTCTACTTTTCTTAACTCCAGATATGCATGAACACCCACAGACTACAAGGCTTTAGACCACCAATTACTCACAGTTTAAGAATTGGGTGAATATGGAGAATACTGACCACACAACAGATGCACAGGACAATGTGATGGCCAGCTGCAACCAGTAAAGAAGTCTGCAAATCTAATCTGCTAGTGCACGGATAGGATGACAGCTCTCTGGCACCAGATGAAGAGAAACCTTAATAACTTATTCAATGATACATGCAAGATTTTGTCTCAGTGAGTGGATTTGATCTCCTCGGGTGCTCTGTTGTCCTCTCAGATGGTTGGAGTGTCATATAAGATGAAGCTCCATAACTGCTAAATGCAGTGACACACTCGTGCTCTATCATTTTCCTCCTCGGCCATACTATCTATTAAATGTGGCTGTTGAGGGGCGGCTGCAACTAGTAATAGTAGGCCGGTCACCTTCGTCCTTCGCGTACACGGAGTAATCAAGAGGCGTGGATTACCTAACGAATAAATGGGTTGGTCGAAGGAAAAAGATTGGCCATCGGGTCGGGACAATAGACGGTGGAGATGGCTTGGCAGAGGGCATCGGAAGAAGTGGAAACGGAATGATTTTGAGCCGTTGGATCTCAGGTGGGCAGATCTAACGATGGTCGGACGAAGAAGGCACACGGCAGTTATCGGATGGGGACAGAGATTAATGTTGTAAGCAGTTTTGATCACACCGCCATTAGACGTTGGGCGATAAAAGGGTGAGGGCGCGCAATCCCATTCAGCGCGCAATGCATGGCGACAGAGAGAGAGGAAAACCACCCTCCATCGCGCGTTAATGTCCCCTCACTTCGTGGACACAAGGAGAGCGAATTGCGTCCAATCGTGGCAGAGATGATCGGACGGTGGGGAAACAATCGTGCAGATTTTCCATCGAACACAACGGGGAGTCGTTGGATCGGGAGGCGGAGATCAACGACTGAGGTTACGGCGGTGAGTTTATGGAGGCGCGGAGTCGTATGGGCATGGTTTTATGGGGTTTAGCCTTTGCACTGGGGGCTTAAGGAAAAAGGGGTCTATGTTGGGTTTTAGAGGAAAAACAGAAGTAGCAAAGGTGAAAGAGAATAAGTGGAGTAAAGGAGAAGGAGGAAGATGATCGCTATGAACTTCTTTTGAGTATAACCACTATGGCCAAACTTACCTATGGCTTTCAAAAACCATAGTTATGTAGCAGGGCTAACACTGGCTCCTTCTGGGGATGAGATCCTCCCTATGAGGTCTCAAGAACTGTAGACCAATGTCTTTCCTGTCAAAACCAGATGAGCGAAATTTCCTAGTGCTCCATTAGGCATGGAGTCTAATTAAGCTTACACCTAAACTAATAAAACAACATATTTACAATTTTAAGCCCTGAAGACCTTAAACAATATAATTTTTCAAAAATCACCCATTAACTGGGCCATCAAAAGTTATCTCTCCTTCGATACTTTGCAACATGAAAATATTGTTCCCCTGGATTTGAGTGATGACAAAAGGTCCGGTCCATAGTGCATCAAACTTCTCATGGTTTCCTTTCTTTTATTTCAGTGCATCCCACTTAAGAACCAGGTCTCCCACCTGAAAATTGTCTGTTTTTGACTTTCTATCAAAGGCCTCCTTGATTCTCTCTTGATTTGTTGGAGACTTCTCAACCAGTTGTTCTCTGATTTGATGTACCTCTAGTAAATCAGTGATCCTTTTTGCCATGTCCTCTTCCTCATTCTGCTCTTCTTGTAAAGACTTTGCCATAGGGAGGGTTAACTGAATTGGGAATATAGCCTCAGTGCCATATACCCGCTTGAATGGAGAATTCCCTGTGGATTTCTTGTTGGTCACTCTGTCAGCCCATAGTGCATACTTAAGTTTAGAATCCCAATGCTTTTTATTGTCTCCCAACAGCTTTTTAATTATCCTTATTAGGCTCTTGTTGGAGAATTCTGCTAGACCATTGCCTTGAGGGTAATATGAGGTGGAATGAACTAACTTAATGCCCATAGAGTCACACATGTCAACCAACTCTTTTGCCCTGAAGGTTGTTGCATTGTTTGTGACTAATTTATATGGAGAACCAAATCTGGTGAAGATATTCTCTGTCAAGAATCTCATGACCACATGATGATCAGCCTTTCTGGTAAGGTCTCAATCCATTTAGTGAAGTAATTAGTGGCTACCAAGATCCATCTGTGCTGGCCACTGGAATGTAGATTGATTTCTCCAATGAAATCCAGCCCCACTGCTGAAAAGGGCCACTAGTATGTACGGGTTTTAAGGGTAGGGATTTCAATTGTTGTTTCCCTTCAAATCTTTGGCACTTGTCACAAGATTTAACAAAAGAAAAGACATCAGAGAATAAGGTGGCCCAATAATACCCAGCTCTGAGGATCTTATGAGTTGTAGTTTTCCAATAATGATGTCCTCCACATATGCTGGAATGAAACCGTTGCATGACCTCCATGGATTGTTCCTTGTCCAGACACCTCAACAGAATTCCAGAGGGGTCCCTCCAATAGAGCAGATTTTCATGAATGCAATATTTGGCTGCCCTAAGCTTGATAGTTTTGGCTTGGCTTGAACTAAGGCTTAGAGGAACTTCTAACTTCAGCAAGAATTGAGCCATTGTAGAATACCATTCACAAGAAGCTAGATTTGTTGGAAATGACTGATTTTGCCCTGGTTCCACTGTTTCTCCCTCTGCCTGACTATCCTCTGAATTTATGCTTATCGAATTCATGTCCATCATCCTACAATTTTCTTCAGCCATTAATCTAGCAAGGCCCTGACCTCTGACCAGCTTGGTGGGTTTCAATTCTACATTAAATTCAATAAGATTTGCAATCCATTTAGCCCTTCTTCCATTAGCATATGACTGTGTTAAGACACCCATTATTGAAGCAGAGGTCACATATGCAATTACCCTGGAATGTAGAATGTAAATTCTGAAAGCTTTCAAAGACTTGATAAGAGCATATGCTTGCTTTTCAATGATATCATACCTAAATTCAGCATCCGTTAAGGTTTTGCTAAAAAATGCCACTGGATGCTCTAAACCTTCCTCATCTGCTTGCAATAAAACTGTTGCAAGGGTGTCGTTAGAGGCAAACGAAAATATATGGAACTCTTCACTGTAATCTGGGCTGATAAAAGTAGGAGCTTCCATAATAGCTTTCTTGATGGATTCAAAAGATCTTCTTGCTGCATCGGTCCATTTGATTTCCAACCCCTTTTTCAACATGGAGGTAATGTGTTTTACAAGTTCTACAAAATCCAGGATAAACCTCCTTACAAAAATTATTTTACCCAGAAAGGACTGGATATCCTTCTTTGATCTCGGGACAAACAAGGTCTGTATTTCTCTTACTCTTTCTAGGTCAATTCTGACACCTGCAACAGAAACAACATGTCCTAACAACTTGCCTTCTTCAAAAGAAAACTGTTAGTTTTTAGAATTGACTGCAATCCCAAACCTTCTGCACTTCAAAAACACCTTCTTCAAACGTTGCAAATGGTCTTGATGGCTGTTGTAGTACACTGTTATATCATCTAAGTAGATAAGGGCAAACTTATCCTTCTCCCCTACAAATGCTATATCCATAGCTCTCTGAAAAGTGGCTCCAGCATTCATCAGCCCAAAAGGCATCTTGGAATACATAAAGGTGCCCCAAGGAGTGGTGAATGCAGTTTTCTCTTGGTCATCTGGATGTACAGCAACCTGGTTATACCTTGAAAATCCATCCAGGAAAGACATCACTTTGGTCCCTAAGACTTTCTGCAACAAATTCTCCATCTTGGGTAGAAGATAATTGTCTTTCTTTGAGCATTTGTTTAAGTTTCTGAAATCAACACAGACCCTGATTTCTCCACTTTTCTTCCTTACCACTACCAAATTTGCTAACCATTTTGAATGTCCGAGCGGGACTATGATTTTGGCAGCCAGTAACTTCTTGATTTCCTTTTCAATTAAACGAAGGAGCAAGGGATTTATGGGCCTCAGCTTCTGCTTGAAAGAGATGGTGTCTTTCTCCAAAGGAACCTTGTGCTGGATGATCTTTTTTTCATATGTTTTCAAGTCACTATACTCCCAAGTAGAAACATCAGCAAATTGCTTCATTAAATTGTAGTACTCAGAACTTTACGCAGCAGATAGATGGGTAGATAGATTTATGTATCTTGGATGATCTGGACTCCCTATATTATGCTTATGGACTATAGATTGATCTTCTTTTTGGGCAGCTTTATAAGGCACATCATTCTGGTCAAGCAACTTTTCTAAGGGGACAAGGCCTTTAGGTATGTGATTGTTGGGCAGTTGAACTATGCTATCTTTGCCAATTTTGTTCCTAAGTAGGGGTTGGGAATTTTCTTCTGAGGCTTCATTCTCTTGGTCAATTTGCATTTCAGAGAATTCATCAATGATTTGTAGAAACCTATTCACTTCATCATCATCTTCAAAAACTTTCCAATGTTGGACATTATTAGGCAAGGATGATCTATATTTTACTTGGACTTCATAAACTAGTCTGGGAAGCATGGTAGGGATAAACATACTAGTAGACACAACAAGGGAATCAATAATTTGATTTTTGACTCTAGGGATATATGAGATACAAAAATTATCAAACAAGTCTTTGAGTCTCCATACCTCATCTCTATATGTTTTTAGCCTTGGGTGCTTTGCTTGAAATGTTTTGTTTACTTGCCGAATGATAAGATCAGCATCTCCAAACACCTTTATGTTTCTGATTCCTCTGTCTTTGGTTGCGTTAAGACCCAATATTAGAGCCTCATACTCTGCTATATCGTTGGTGACTTGGAAAGCCAGCTTAAAAGACAGGTGTGTGCTTTCTTGTTTTGGAGATATCAACATCACCCCTGCTCCTACAGTCTCCTTCGAACATGTTCCATCAAAGAACATCTCCCAAACTTCACTTCTTTGCTCTCCCAAGGCCTACACTATTGGTTTCTTAAGCTGCATTGAGGCCTCCTGAGATTCTTGAATTTGGAGAATGCATACCCCAAAGTCAGTGCTCTACAGCATAAATAGGATGATTAGAAGGATTCTTCTCATCACTGATCATGTAGGCTAGTTGTGCTTCTCTATACAATCTCCTACTTTCCCCTCCAAACACTTGGACAATGGCATAAGATAAATCATTCTGTAATGTCCCACCTAGTCTCTTAATCCATCCTCTGGACAGCAGCATGCCAAATTTAGGGGGGACCTCTACTACCACAATGTCCATCATGACGCTCTTCATGGGCAGCTGAGTTAGGGTAATATCTAAGTCTTTGACCAACCCCAGACATTTCACCTTTCTTGAATCAAAGGAGAATAGATCATGATAAGGTCTGGTAATGTCAAGGCCTAACTCTTCCATGACAACTTTGGGCATCAGATTGTGGCTTTCCCCTGTGTCTAGCAGGCAGTTGTGGAGGATTTTGTCATAAATGGTCAAAGACAAATAGAATGATGGGGAGTTATCATCAACAGGTTCAGTGATTGGGCTAAGCACAACTGCAGGTTTGTCATCTTGCAAATTGACATAGTCAGTGGAGGCTTGGGTGGCTTTTAGCTCAAGAGCATCAAGGATGGGCTTTCTAAATACCTCACTCTTTACAAGCTCTATCAGGGGTACAGATATTTTTAACTTCTGGACTTCTGATTAAAAACAGAAAAGGGAAGGGGACTTGTCAGGTCCTCTTACCTCTTGAGCTGGCACTTTGAGGATGATTGGGTCAGCTACTGGCCTTTTCCGTTTGATATTCTGATGCCGTGTGGGGACAACAGATCTCTGGATAGGATTTTCCTTGACATTACTTGGTCTCGACCTCAGATTATATCTTTGATGCTCATCGGTCTGCAGAACAGCCTCTTTGTCCCACTCTTGACTGGTTTGGTCCTGTAGCAATGATTCTTCATAGGCAGCGATTGTCAAAAAGGTAGCACTACCCTTATCTTCCATGCAATGGATTTCATCCTCTTCTTCAAACTACTCCTCCTCCATGACTACATTTTGGAAAGGAGCCTTAACCTTTTTCTCTTCACCAGCGTCTTTACCCCTCTAAATGATCTGCAATTGTTCATTTGCTCTTCTGAATGGATTTGGATTTCATGGAGCAAATGTGTTTGGAAGCCTTGCCTTTCCAGAGCTCTACTCAACTTTCAGTTTGGATATTTCAGCAGCCAATGACTCTATAATTTTAGTCATTTTATCTAATTTGGGCTCTGAAGATGAAGAAGAGGTGGAAGCTTCACCTCTTTGCCTCCTTCTATCGGCATGTCCCTTAAGCTTTTCTGCAGCCATGATATTAGATTCCACCTCGAATGCTGCATATTGCATCTCGACCAGAGTGGCACATCTTATTTCTCTCAATAGCAGGCAAAAATTAGAGTCAAAAGCATTTTCATAAGTGAGTTTGGCAGAGGTGGGGATAGGATTTACTTCAGCTGGTATCTTACTATACATACGATTGAATCTTTTATTGAACTCGGGAAATGATTCCCCATTTTCCCTCTTGAGATTTCCAAACTCAATATCGTAATATAGCAAGTCTTTTTTATGTCCCCAATGCTTCAAAAACACATCATTTAATGCTTCAATATCTGTTATAGACCTACGGTCCAGTTCTCTAAACCATTTTCTAGCCTCTCCATCAAGGCTTTGGACAAATACTCTCATCGAGACATCATCCTGACTAATATCTAGGTTATCAACATAACTATAAAAAGACTCAAGGTGTTCTTCAGCTGTCACTCCCTCTGTACCAGTGAACTTGGGCATGTATTTTTTATACTCCCCTGCAAGCATGGCAGTGAAAAGAACAGGCAAGACCAATGGTCCATACCTAGCAGTTATGATCCTTTCCATCTTGCTGGGTGTTTGTTGGCCTACATGGCTGGGATGGGTGGAAAAGTACTGGTCATTTGGAAGGTAGGGAGCTGTGAAATGAATGACAGAGATGAAGAAAGATGATGGACTGTATGGGAGGTTTTCTTTGGACTGAAATCCAAAGGGGAACTTATTGAACAAGGAACTTTATGAATCTCTGAAGGTATTTCTTCACTAACAGTGCTAGGCTCTATATCTTCAAACTGTATACTCTCAGCTATAATCTTCTCTTGCAGAGATACATAAGATTTCTCAGGCTTACCTGATCCTGATGCTCCTTTCTGTGATGTTTTTCTCTGCTTAACAATCTTCTCAGGGTCATGCACTGAGTCAACTGGTGATTTCTGAGGATTTCTCCGAGTGTGCCTCACAAACTGACCCATAACTGCAATGTGGAGTCGCCACTAGGTTGGTCCTCCAATAGAGTCGCCACATAGATGATTACAACCAGAAATGTGTCCAAACTTTGTATATCATCAACGTTGGAGCTATGTCGTTCTCCCAAGGAAGCTGAGCTTCAATCTCCTCTCCCTGGCAAAGGCACCAATTATGTTATCACTCCGAGGAACTCTCCTAAGTTGTAGCTCGGAGATGCCTGGGAACATATAAATTCAACTTATTGTTGCAAATGGATGAATAGAAGGAATGATGCTTGTTCAAGCCAAATAACCACTTCTACTTTGCTTAACTCTAGACATACGTGAACACCCCTAGACTACAAGGCTTTATACCACCAATTACTCACAGTTTAAGGATTGGGTGAATATGGAAAACATTGACCACACCAACAAGATGCACAAGACCATGTGATGGCCGGCTGCAACTAGTAAAGAAGTCTGCAAATCTAATCTGCTAGTGCACAGAGAGGATGACAGCTCTCTGGCACCAAATGAAGATAAACCTGAATAACTTATTCAATAATACATGCAAGATTTTAACACAGAGGTAGGATGACATCTACTCTAATGCGAAATATCAAGAGTTCATGAATACAGCATATCAGGTACTCTAATGCGAAATATCAAGAGTTCATGAATACAGCATATCAGGCACATCTTGGAAAAGAAGAAGAATGAAAAGTGAGCAATTAACAACAAAATAAGCTTCGATTAGCTGAAAATGAAGATAAGACGCTGCAAGTATCAAAATAGTTACAGTCTCCAAAAGTTGAACCTTACATCAAAACATCAACCATCAACCCTGATTACATCTTGTTTTTGGATTTATATAGAGTTTAATTACGAAGGCATTTGGCCATTCTAGATATCAAGAGGTCATAATTGACCACCAACCGCATTTAACTGCCTGATGGAGTCTCTCAGTACATTTACTTGTCTTAGAGAGTGGATTTGATCTCCTCGGATGCTCTGTTGTCCTCTCAGGAGTGTCGTATAAGATGAAGCTCCATAACTGCTAAATGCAGTTATACGCTCATGCGTTGTCCTTTTCCTCCTCGGCCAAACTATCTGTTAAATGTGCTTGTTGAAGGGCGGCTGCAATTGATACTGGTAGGCTGGTCACCTTCATCCTTCGGGTACACGGAGCGGTCAAGAGGCGTGGACTGCCTAACGAATAAATCGGTTGGTCAAAGGAAAAAGGATCTGTCGTCGAATCAAGAGAATGGACGACGGAGATGGCTTGGCAAAGGGCATCGGAAGAAGCGGGAGCAGAACGATCATGAGTCGTTGGATCTCAAGCGGGCAGATCCAACGGTGGTCGGCGGGAGAAGGCACGCGGCGATTATCGGGCGGGGACGGAGGTTAACGTGGTAAGCGGTTTTGATTGCACCGTCGTTGGACGTTGGGTGGTAAAAGGGTGAGGGCGCGCGATCCCATTCAACGTGCGACGCGTGGCGGCGTGGCGGCGGGGACAAAGGAAAACCACCCTCCATCGTGCGTTAACGTCCCGTCACTTCGTGGACGTGGGGAGAGCGAATGTCGTCTGATCGTGGCAAAGATGATTGGACGGCGGGGAAATAATCGTGCAAATTTTCCATCGGACACGATGGGGAGCCGTTGGATCGAAATGCATAGATCAACGGCTGAGGTTAACGGGGTGAGTTTATGGAGGCGCGAAGTCGTATGGGTGTGGTTTTATGGGATTTAGCCTTTGTGCTGGGGGCTTAAGGAAAAAGGGGTCTATGTTGGGTTTTAGAGGAAAAACAAAAGCAGCAAAGGTGAAAGAGAATAAGTGAGTAAAGGAAGAGAAGATGACCGCTATGAACTTCTTTTGAGTATAACCACTACGACCAAACTTATCTCTGGCCTTCAACAACCATAGTTATGTAGCAGGGCTAACAGGGCCTTTTTGGATGGTTGGTCATGCCTTTTGGGTTGACAAATTCCCCTACATCTTTTATGAGGTTGATGGATGACATCTTGTGGCCCTTCAAAAACTCGTTCGTGGTTGTATATATGGATGATATTCTCATCTTCAACAAGTGTTGGGAAGAGAACTTGCAACAAATTCAACATGTCCTTCAAAGCCTGCGGCAACACAAACCATGTGCCAACTTGGAGAAATGCACCTTTGGCATGAGCCAAGTCTAATATCTAGGTTAAATCATAGATGAGAAAGGTGTGAATGTGGATCCATCTAAGATCCATGTCATTTGGGATTGTTCATCCTTGACCACTTTAACATAGCTTCGCATATTTTTGGGTATTGCCAATTTTTATCAGAGGTTGTGTTGGGATTCTCTCATATCACTTGGCCTTTGATTCAGTTTCACAAGGGTGGTGCAAAAGAAAAGTTCTCATAGTCTGAATCCCAACAAAAGGTGTTTGTTGAGATGAAGGAACACATCTGCTCTGCACTTGTACTCACATTTCCAGGCCTGCAACAACCATTTCAAATTGAGACAGATGCCCCGGATTATGCTATTAGTGTAGTCATCACCCAACAACTGCATCCGATGACCTATCATAGTGAGACACTTTTTGATACAATTTGGAAGTACCCCACCTATGATAAAGAGATGTATTATATCGTGTAGGGTTGCTGACAATGGAAACATTGCATTATGGGGAATGAGACGTTCATTCACACAAATCATCGACCTCTTCAAATTATCTAGACACAAGGGAAGTTATAGAAAAATCATTATTAGAAGTGGTCTACATATATGCAAAAATTCCACTTGAACATTAAATACAAGAAGGGTAGCACCAATCATGTTTCATATTGCGTCAATCAACCCCTAATTGCAACACTAGCTATTGTTCTCAACTCTTGTGGCCATGATATCTTTAGATGGATGTAACTATACAATAATGATCTAGAGTTTGCTAGAACATACAAGATGCTAGTGGATGCCAAACAAGTTGCAAATTTCCACCCCCGAGACGCAATACTATGCTACCTGGGCCACCTTCATGTTCCTGCAAGCAAGTGTGAGAAACTGATTTGGGAGCCGCACAACAATTGGGTCACAAGACGGCTTTGATGTGGAGAAAATTGTGGTCATACTACAAAAGTATTTGATTGTCCAAGACTCCGACAGGATGTTGGAAACTATATCAGATCGTGCATTGTTTGTGCCATCGCCAAGCCAACCATCAAGAAGCAACCCTACTTGCAGTCAACCTTGGGAATCCATCTCCATGGATTATTTTCTTGACCTCCCTTTTACTAAGCATGTGAATGACTATGTATTTGTGGTCATGGACAATTTTTCTAAGATGGCTATATTAGTAGCTTGGAAGAAGAGCATCACAACATAGGACACTTCCAAACTCTTCTTTTAATGAGTTTCGATACATTTTTGGATCCTGCATAGAATTGTATCAAATCGGGATAGCAGGTTCCTGAGCACATTTTGGTCAAGCCTCTGGACATTATTGGACACAAAGCTCACCAAGTCAAATGCATTCCACCGCTAGACTGATCATAGAACAAAGGTCATCAATGGGATGATAGTGTACATACTATGCATGTACAATTACAAGCCTCCACGAATCTGGGATAAGAGCCTTCCTTATATGCAACACAATTATAATAGAGCTGTACATAGCTCAACTAACTGCATTCCATTTCAAGTGCTTATGACATTTCAACCATTGTGTATGATTGATGTTGCCATGCCTCATATGACTACATAGACACAATCCACACATGTAGAGTCCATGGATGATAAAGAAAGTAGGTTTATTGGACACATCAAACGCATCCGCTAGTAGGTGCACGACATCTTGCATAATTCCAATGTAAAGTACAAGGAGTGTCATGATCAGCTTCAGGTGCGACATAAAGTTTTAGGTGGGCGACAAAGTTTGGTTGCATTTACAGAAAGAATGCCGTGTTAGAGCCCATCAAAAACTCTGACCATTTCGCTATGGGCCTTACACCATCACCAAGGCTAGGTGAGACAATTATTTCGAGCTTGATATCCCCCCATTTTTCGACCTACACCCAATATTCAACGTGGACCACCTTTAGCCATACATTCCACCATTTTTGGACATATCAAACATTACAGAACAACTAACACCAAAAAAGCTCAACCCAAACTGCATGGAACAGGACACAACTGATAGAATCTTGGACACACAAATCATGAACACTTTCCAACAGAAGATCCAACTATATCAAGTTATCAAAGCTGGCCAACCCCTGCACCAGGGAAAGTGGCTCACTAGGGACCAAGTTCAACAAAAGTTTCCCCACCTCATGGAGGGACTCAACACGATGGGGTCCATTGCTTCCTAAGGGGGGAGGACTGACCCAGGTGGATATTGATGGCCACTCGCCTATTCCACTTAGACCCCCAACATTGTTTCTTTCAGTTTCTTTAATTGTAGCACAATTTACTATTTTTTGTAGTTTTTTGGGTCTTGAACATTTGTTCCCATTTTGAGGACCTAAATGATGATTTTTGGGAAAAAAGGGAAAACTTGCATCTCTCATTAGGGATTGCAGTTGAAAATTGTAGTACTCAAATAAATATTTCTAATGAGGTATCGTAAACACCAAACGAAGATCATCTGCCAAAGTTACAACCCAATGAAGTTGATGTACCAATTTACACAATGGGGCCCACAGACTTTTGACGCTTCATCTCCCAGGGTTAAGTTTTTGGATGTTTAGGATTTTCCATTGTTTCTCAATAATAAATAGGTTTCTAAGCCTCATTGTAACACACTTCAGAAAACATGTATATGCCACATCTCTTCTGAGAAATAAACTACCATCGCACGAGCTACTTAAACAAATTTCAGTACTTTATTATTAATGAATTGAAGTTATGTTTTTGTTGTAGGTTTGTTTTTCTATTTATATCTATATTTCGTTTTTATTTATGTGTATTTACTTTAACAAGTAGAGTGTAGTGTGTATATATATGTATATATATTTTGTTTGTATTGATTTATTTGAAGAGATAATTAATTTAAATTTTGTTTTTCAATTAAAAAAATATTAATGTTTCTTAAGAGAGATTAAGTAAAATGAAAGGTGGTAAATAAAATTGTAAAACAAACACACAAAAATAGATATATTAATTTTAATAAGAATGGGATATACGGCTAAGAAGAAATTGGGGATTTTTTTTTAATTATTAAATTAAGAAAAAATAGAGAGTATTTTTCATGTCAGTTGTTTTTATTAACTTTACTTTATGGGATGATAAAATGGAGAGTTTCTTTACATCATGAAAATATCAATGTATTTTCAGAGATTATGTGAATTGATGTGAGAGAGTAGGTAAAATTAATTTTTTTTTGGATGAAATTGTAATGCAGTCCATAGAAATGGGTGTATTGATTTGACATGAATGGGCATAAAGCCAAGAAAAGGCACAAAGATTTTTTTCTAAAAGAAAAATAAATTATTATTTCAATAATTTCCCAAACATCATAATTGTTTTTATCTGCTTGAATTTATGACATGATAAAATTTAGAAGTTTTTAAATTTTCAAGAAAATGTGAATAGTTTTTCAATTGTCCATCTGAATAGGTATTAGGTAAAATTAAAAATAATGAAGAAATTGAATTAGAATTGCATAGAAATGTGTGTATAGAAGAGGTGAATGCAAGCTTTTTTTATCTATTTATAAAAAAATGAAAAAATAAATAGGCTATTCTATTTTCAAAGTGTTTTTCTAAGCATTTTAGTTGGTTTCCTTGACTTTACTTTTAGAGATGATAAAATTAAGTGTTTTTTTGGATAATGAAATATCAATGATTTTTAAAAATTCCATGTGACTTGGAATAAGAGAGTAGGTCAAATGAAAAAAATGGCAGAGGAAATTGCAATGCAATTGCAAGGAAATTGTTATATTGACTTGGATAAATGGGGCAAAGGGCCAAGTAGATATTAAGAAAAGGAAGGCATTTTTCTTTTGACAATTGACTTGACTTTATGATAAAAATAAAATATTAGTGATTTTTCAAATTCTATGTGTATTGGTATGAGAGAATTAGTAAAAAGGATGGTGAGAGTTAAAGTTGTGAAAAAGTTGACATAAGTAAATAAAAAGGAAAATAGTAAAAGTCAAAAAGTTGAGTTAAAAGGAAAATAGTAAAATTTAAAAAGTTGAGTTAATTCTAGAAAAAGGTAAAGGATATTATTCAATGTATTTATTTATTTACATTAAATTGGTATATAGACCAGAGAATTAACTTCTAAAATTTAAAAAGTGTACTTATTATAATCTTTTAAAAAAAGAAATATTTTTAATAACAAATCTTACTTAAATATTATTTTTAAATGTAAATAAAATATTAAAATTATTTTAAAATCTGATAATTCAATTTATACCAAAAAGTATTTAAACAAATTAAAAAGACTATAAAATATTATATGCTTATCTCAAATATTTAACCATACATATTTAAACATGAAGTAATTCATATTGTGAAATTACAAGTAAAATGTATAATTAAAACTATCCA
>APFE031579053.1:0-16149 GCA_000404065.3 Pinus taeda
TGTGGTCATTTCTAGAGCATTCTAGAAGATTGTTTGACGTGTATTGAGCGCCTCCAGATGGTTCATGTATCCATATGAAAGAGGAACTTATCCCATCAAGAGAGGAGCTACCCCATCCAAAAGAGGGGCTTCTCCCATTGATGTTGACCTGATTAACTTCCTCTAGAACATTATAAATACAGGCATTGGGCCAGAGGAGGGGAGGTTGAAAGCTGAACATTCCAAAGGGTAGATGCTGCTGGAATTAGGACTTCCTTGTAGAAGCTTGTGAGGAGAGATTCCCATCCTTTCTTGTTTCATTTGGAAGTGGGGGAGCTTATCAAAGTAAAGGAAAACTCTTGCTGGACCCTGGGAGGAACTTGCACAACACCAAGGCTCAGGTTGTAATGGTTTCTTTTGTTTCCTATTAATACAAATAAGTCCATTCTTCTCAATGATTTGTTGTTAATGAATTGTTTCTTATACTCCTTGGTCTATATGTTGAATATGCTTTGTTTTATGGAATATTCAGGTGCTATGTAATCGTTTGATTGTTAGTGAATGCAGGTTTCGAAGTGAAGGAGGAGCTCATCTGGATCGACGAGGCTGGACTACTACAACAGCGTTGGACTACAGATAGGATCTAAAACACTTGATTTCTCGTGTGATAAATGCATGTTTAGAGAAGGATTTCTCTTAATTGTCTTGTTTGTCACTAGAAAGTCTTAGGCTTCTAGGGAGGTTGGTTTTGTCTGTAAGATTAACTCTTTCCGCATGACAGGATGTATTGGATGATATGTATATCTCCTGATGAGACTTGTGATATTCCCTTAGTCTATGGCCGCGAGACCCACGGATTGGTCAGGGCGATTGATCTTGAGAGAGAATGCAAGTACCTCACTAGCTAAGAGGGAGTGTTATAGGACATTTTGTCACATCTGATTAGTGAGCCTCCTAATGATATCAATCAACATCTTATTCCCCCTTGTCACCATCTTGCAAAAATCCCTAAGAAAGTTCCCTTCACCCCGCAGAGTTTCAGCCCTAAATTGCTTCATATAAGCCACTTTAAGGACAAGCATTCCCTGTAAGCCTCCTGGGGTGCATTCACCAACATGTTGTTGTAGTGAGTCATGATAATCTCATGTGTTTAGCATGATTGGAGTTGAATATAGTGACAAGGAAAGGACAAGTCAAAAACTTGGAGGAGCTCTTCTACAAGATAAAATGCTAATTATGGTTGTAATCTCCTTCCATTGATATTAATGCAAAGAATTCATTGTTTTCCTATATGTGATGTTGTTATTTCCTATATTTAAATACCATGTTGATCTATTGAATGAAGTAATTAGATGATACTTCATAGATCTTGTAGTTTCTTGAAATATGTTATCTGACTATGTAGGTTCTAATTTTGGCATTTAGAGCTAGAATTGGAGCTTCCGAGCTAGAGGAGTGATGTGTTCGAAGGATTCCAGGTATGCTTCATTCCATCATCTATTTACTTTAAGGAAAAAATTTATGTTCCTTGTCTCCCTGTTGTTCTATGTTAGCCATTGACCTAGGGGAGATACTTTTGTCTACAATTGTAAATCTTGTATAGCAAATTGGCGACTCAACTGGGGAACATAGTATTCCCTTGGTGGTTTCCTTGTACATTGTGTTTGATTACCTCCTTGATAGATCTTTGTTGTATCATCCAACCAAGAATAAACCTAGGAAGTGATTTCATTAAGTCTTTTTTGCAATTTTTGTGCTGAAATTCTCTTTCCCAGGCCTAATGCACCCCATGTAACTTTGACAGAATGTTGTACCTCACCCTGGACCACCCTACACACAAGTGTTGTAACACACTAGTTACTCTTCTACACCAGCATTGGCCCCTGATTTTGCATGAATTTCTCCTTGGTTGTTGAGCCTATCTTTGGTCAACCTACTTCCAGCTGAATTTCCCTAAGTCTTCAATGTCTTGTAGTCCCTCTAAAGCCTTTGTTTGGTTTGGATTTGTGTTGTTTTCCTTTGGTTTGGTTTTCATTTGTCTTGTTCCCCTTTGGTAAGAATTGGTTTTTATTTTTATTTTTTCTTACCATTTGGTCGCTTTCAAACTGATTTTGTTTGATTCTTGGTCGCTTGGATGAATTGTTTTTCTAGTCCTCATCCTAAAAATTGTAATTGAATCAGTAGTTGAACATTTGCATATTAGTTTTCTTCATTTTGAAAATTAAGTGTGGTGAAAATAAAAAATTTGCATTGACATTTAGGGTTTTTCATGTCCATTGACATAGGAACAATTGCATTGGAAAGGAAATTGGGTCTTGCATCTTGTTTGTTATATATTGTGTGTTGCATCTTGATTGTTTCCCCCTTTCCATAGCTAGATTTTCATTGAAAGAGAAAGGATTTTTTTTCTCATGGTAGATTTTCATTTTAGGATATTCAGGTGACATTAGTGGTGAGCTCCAAAACTGAAACATAATAAAAGATAAACAGTAAAATTTATTGAATCAACTTAAGGAGAATTTGTAACATTAATGAAAACATTTAGAGGTCTAGGATAGAGACATTTTTCAATGTCATTAAACATAGGAGATGCCATTGTTTGCCAACGTTGCATCCCGGGGTTGAAATCCCATTCCACATATGTGAGCATATAGGATCGTACTCCAAATACCTTTGCGTATATTGGTGTCCACACACGTAAAGTATATGGGAACACTCACATTGAATAGTTATACATTAGACAACAATACTGTAGACTCCACTCCCACGTACCATCGTTTATATTTTGGGAGTCCCCAATAGGCTGCTATCCATCCATAGGTAACTGAGTCTATCACCTTGTATATCATGATACATCGAACACAACATTTAGGGAGATTGGTTGTCGTACATTAATTACTTGGTTCCCCAAGGTGTACATTTAAGTTCATAGTTGCTTGGTAATCCTTTATGCCTATCTTACCCTCATTTTGATTTATTTATTTTTGTATTAATAAAATTTATTGCCCAATGTAGAAGAACAAAACCCCCCTCCCCATCATTTGTGTAGAATACAAAATAAGCTTGCTCTTCCTCCAAACGCTACTCCTAACCATCATCCAAGACATAGAAAACAAAACTATTGAATTAGGAACATCAGGAATTACTTCTGGCCCTCCTACCATTATTGATTAGCCAAAATCATCTATCCCTTTGAGTTTCAAACCCGAGACTACATTTATTCATATTGGTGACACTGACACAATTGAAATAGAAGTCCCTGCAACTTTGTTAGCTGATGTTGGGTGCTAAAAGGTGTCTTTTAAAACTCTGAATTGCCTCACATTAATTATAAACCTGGGAAAGTCCTTTTATTCCAAGAGTGTAAATAGTATGTGCAAGCTATGAATCCAGAGAGTAATGTTTTTTTTAAATGAAATATAAAATTTTGATACAAGAGTAAATGGATGCATTATAAAACTCAAACTACAACTATTAACAGAAATATTACATCTAAGCATCAAGACTTAATCCTCAACTAAAATCGTAATCAAATCTCAAACAGGAAATTCAATTGACAATAGCATCAACTGAGAGCATAGTAACATTAACTAATCTCTTCTAGCTGATTCTATCTAAACCACACTCAATCTCAATTAAGCAATTCAAATGGAAATGATGTCAACTAAGAGTTCAGTAGTATTAACCAATCTCTTTCAGCTGATTCTATAATAACCACACTCTTATCATGATCAACAAGATTTAATGTATTAACTGATAATCAATTTAATCTAGAGTAAGCATAAATGGAATCAAATTACAAAGTTGTGAATCACATAAGGAAAGTAAACTAACTTCAATATAGGAAATTGGAAAATAGAAAACAAGATAAACTCACAGAGAATGGAAAAAAATGAAGCCAATCAAACTTGTGTGAATTAGAAAGATATAACACAATGGATAACAATTTGATCCACCAGAGGTTGGGCCCTTAGCCACCAGTGAATACTGCTAAGCCACTTCAGAGAATATTAATGAAAATCAATGTAAATTATGTATTAGCCATTGAACTCAATCTTCATTATAATACAGTCATGTTCCTCAAATGCACTAGTTTGTAAATTAAAATTACAATTTGAAATAAACAGAGATCGATCCCTTTTCCTCCTACAATTTTCACTTTTATAGTTGAAAAGTGTAAAAGATAAGTGTGATCCTAATGCTATCTTCTGACATTCTTCTTATTTAGTGTTGATCCTCCTGATTCGTCCTCCGACCTGACCACAACCGATGTACCTCATTCCTCTTTTGTTGGTTTATGTTGTTCCATCTCTAGGGAACAACAACTGTTCCTTTTGTCATTTTTCTGCATTAAAAGGAATAAGAGTTAGTTACGGTGGCTAAATATTAATCGAGAGTAGTTCGTTCATTTCTTATCATAATCCATTAATATGTTAGCGTATCAAGGTATGAAAGAGATAAGAAAAGAGGAAAAAGGAAATGTAATTGAGAGTAAATACATACCCATTGCATAACTCAACATACTCCCCTACTTACTCTTTTTCATGTCCTCATGAAAAGAAAATAGTTCTTATGCAATGCAGTTAAAGAGTAGGTTGGAGAGAAAACTTCAAAAAATGGTCGGAAGCCATGATGTTGAGCCAGGAGCGCATAGGTGAGCCTTTATTTCCCTTTAGGCAACTCGTAGTCAGCCCAATACCCTTCAGGAGGATACCAAATAATGGGACTCTGAAACCGACATCCCAACCAAGGAGATCCTTCTCTCAAAATAATATTGTTGTAGGTGATCACCCAGGCTGCAGTAGCTTTAAAATTCGTATAATTAAATGGTTCTCTTTCTTTCACACTATTAGTGGATATTTTCCATCTGAGCTTAGACGTAGTCAGAGATATTTCTTGAATGGAGAGGAAATATGATATTCTTTTCTGCACAATCTCCTTATGTATGGGCCCTAAATTTTTAATCACCCGCTCTCATTTCATCAGATTTTTATGGTTGGCAAACATTTGTAAAGGGTGTTTAGGTTCACTCCTCACCCAAAGATCTAATCCATATTCCTGTCTTTGAAATGCATTATAAGCTTTAAACCATTTGATTTGGTTAACTGTAAACAAGATAAAAGCTTGGAATTGAACATCTCAAAAAAAGGTTTAGGGTTTTTTTCCACCTTATTTCTAATATGAAATTGTGTAGATAGAACACACAAAGAAGCCTCTAGACCTTTGCACCATGTTGCTTGCAACAATTTATAAAATATTAAATTGTCCCTAATTCATTTGGTTTACCAGCACTTACGGCTTTGATTTTCTATAACAGGTACCATTCTAATAAGAACAAGGCATAATTGGTGGCGGGAGACCTACATGTTAGGACATCTGAATATAGTGAGCAGATGGTGTTTGTCTAACTCATGACTCTGTCTAGCTTGAATTTTACCTTCTCTAGATTTTCTTCCACCTTTATATACCTTTCAAAGGTCTTGTTCTTCATTATAATTAGTTCCCTAAGTTGTTTCTGTAGCTCTTGATATCTCTGCAAGGAAACCATCTCTTGTTCATATCATTCCAAAGTGATCCAGGCTTGTGCCAATTCCTCTTGAAGATTTAGTAAAATAGGGTCGTGATGCGTCATAATGTCTCTGGCTTGTATGTCCGTTTGGGTGCCTATGCTACAAGAGGGGATGTGCTCTATTTGAGTGCCTATGCTACAAGAGGGGATATCATCTATTTTCACTTCTTTATTGTTGGAGGTCCAAACCTATGTCTAAGCAACTACATCTACTAATTTTGTATGCAATCTTCCTTGAGTGGCGATTGTTCGAATAGGTATGAGCTTATTTTGAGTCCTTGTAGCCCTATCTTCACATAATTCCATTTGCATGGCCACATTGGCTACCTCAGGGGTATTGTTCAGAGTTTTTCCCATTGTATTTTCCTTTATTTTTCGTTGGAGCCTCTTGATCGTCTTACGAAGCTTATAGTTTTCTTTTCTTAGCTTCCTCAATTTTGTTCTGGCTCCGTGGCTCTTCTGAGGTGTAACCAATCTACTAATGGTCCTGTTAATAGCCTTTGTATCTAAAGAGCCTGGTTGTTCACCCTAGCTTCGCTTCAATAAGACTATGTCTCCAGATTGATTATCGGACTCCTAAATAAACTCTGTCTTTGCTTCCTCTTCTTGGCCTATGAATTCTATGTCTAGACCTTCATGACTATTTTCTACTGGGAGCATGTCACTAGATTGGTTCACTAATTCTTGAATAGCCTCTGTATTTGCTTCCTCTTCTTGGTTTGTGTCTTTTGGGGAAGGAAGAATTCCCTAGAGATTGGGCTTCTCCAAAGTTAGGATTAAGTTGTTCTTCAAGCTGCATGTAGACATTCATATTGGCCAGGACCTGGGACATCCTTGCCTCGAAATCCTACAAAAGATCATCTTGAGAACTCATATTTGGTGTTGGAGGAGGCCCCCCTTCATTTTCTTGTTCATCATCAAAATTACCTGCTCCTTCTTGCACTGAATTGGGTCTATCTCTTCCCTTAGGTTCTAATTCAGGCTTATCTTGTCCTTCTAACTTTGGTTGCAAGTCTTGTACATTTATCGAGCTAGATGATTATGTTGGTTGACTATCATTGCCTTGAGGACTTTCAGACGTTCCCTAGTCTGAATTCAACCTTGTAGATTGTCTACGCTTGTGAGGTCTACTCCCTGATGGGTCAGTCCTTTTTCTTTTTGGAACAGGGTTAGGTGCTGGCAGGTTTTCACCTCTTTCGAGGGCCAATATGAGATCATCCCATGTTGATTGTTGTTGGGCAAGGTTGTGACTAACTATTAACCTAATTAGAAAATGGTGGCTAACTACTCTCTCTAGGTGTTGAGACCATCTCAGCCTCTTGGCAGTGTCATGCAATAATGAATTGAACAGTGCAGGCAAATTAACAGAGCATTTTTGTTTTAAGATTGCTAAAAGTTTGAGTTGCTACAGCCTTACCACGTCTCGACACCTAGCGCAGGTAATATAGTTCTGGAATATTTGTGCCAATTCTCCCCATGGCTCTCCAAGAAAAGATGGATGAATTCCTTTGACTTTCTTGATTAGCTCTTGTCCTTCATCCCTAAAAATCTCCATAGCTTCATGCAACTTTAGTCGCTTGTCAGCCCATACTGGTCCTTCTACTAGTAGCCCAGACACTTCTGCTATCACAACATCTGTTATAGTGATTTGTCTACCTCTCACTAAGGATTGTCCATTCTGTAGATGCTGTAGAAATTCAATGGAAATTCCT
Organism: Pinus taeda; assembly: GCA_000404065.3. Lineage (NCBI taxonomy): Eukaryota > Viridiplantae > Streptophyta > Pinopsida > Pinales > Pinaceae > Pinus > Pinus taeda. Next base: position 7,261 of record APFE031579053.1, read on the forward strand.
TGATTACAGGGTTGAAAACTTTTAAAATATGTTGTCCATCCTGCATGAGCTAGAATTTCCCTGGCTCCATCGGAGACAGCCAATATCAAAGGTTCTCGGCACACTGTCTTTCCTCCCATGATGGTTGATTTCTTCCTACTCTTGTAAATGATTAGTGGAGTGGAGAAAACACAACAATGAGTAGCAGCCAAGAGATGGAAGAACAAGTAGTTGTAACAACACTGTTAGGTGATGTTTTATGAAAATAAATACCGTCAAATCAAGGATTGTTATAATGCCACATGCTTTGTGATTATGGGATGTCATATTATTCTACAAAATCAAATAAAACAATGGTAGCACATGCATGAGTGTACTGTAGGTCCCTACCCCCTCTCGAAATTAAAGGTTGCCTACGACCGAATTGTTAAAATTGGAAACTAGGGCCAAACTCCATGCGGGTCATATTATTTATGGTACCTGATATTTTTATTGGATCCCTCTCATTGAGACATGTAGGATTGATCTAAATATCATCCGATTCACATAAGCATTTATGAAGTTATGAGTTTATTTATGTTATGGACAAATTGTTAAGTTGGCCAACAACTTATGTAGGCTAATAAGCCCAATAGTCATGTCTATTCAACCTCTACATTTTAGTATAAATAGAAGAGGGCTTCAAGTCATTTCTACACACACTTGGATCTCTTCCTCTCTCTACTTGTATTTGGGTTTTAGTAGGAGGAGAGATCCTAAGGAAAAGCAGGAAAAGCCAGAAAAGATAGAACTGCCGGAAAAGCCAGAAAAGCCAGAACTGTTGGAAAAGTCGGAATAGCCGGAAAAGCTAGAACTCTTAGAAAAGCCTGAAAAGATGGAAAAGATAGAACTGCCGGAAAAGCCATAACTACTGGAAAAGTCGGAATTGCCAGAACTACTGGAAACACCAGAAAAGTCAGAAATGCCATAAATTCCATAAAAGGCGGAAAAGTAAAAAATGTTGGAACTGTCAGAACTACAGGAAAATATAGAAACGCTAGAAAAGCTAGAAATACCAGAAAAGCTAGAAAAGCTGGAAAAGACAGAAAATCCGAGACTGCCAAAACTGTCGGAAAAGCCAGCAAAGCTGGAAATGCCTGAAAAGCCAGAAATACTGAAAAAGCTATAAAATCCAGAAACACCGAAAAATTCATAAATACCAGAAAAGCTAGAAAAGCTAGAAAAGCCAAAAATGGCAGAACTGTCGGAACTATCGGAAAAGCCGGAATTGTTGGAAAAGCCAAAACTACTGGGAACTGTCGAAATAGTTGGAGCATCTGTCTCCGAAGGAAGGAAACATGATGTATGAGATCATGGGCAACATAATAAGCAGCATGATGATATGAGCATGGGTAGAATAATGATGCATGATGATATGAGCATGGACAACACAATGATGAATGAGATCTTGAGCATGGGCAGCTTGATGATATATAAGGCCATGGAAGATGCAGCATGATGAGTAGCATGAAGATGAGAGCATCTTAGTCATCAAGGTTCAACACATGTGACAGTACAACAAGGTGTCACATGGTAATGTGCAACAAATAGACGAGATGCAGCACTATGATAGGTGAACGAGTCACCTTAGAGAATCACTTGAAGCAATATGTCTTCAACTGATCTCATGCTGATATCAAAAGTCAAAGTGATTGACTCCTATTTTAAATGTACTATGTCTCTCACTTTCTCTACTGAATTTTGATGAACATAAACAAATAATTGATCAATGGTTTCCCCATATTAGGGTTTGTCCTTGGCTAGCGCCACATCTTGTGTCCTCTTGTCTTGGCTTCTCTTCCGCGAGTTATATTTATGTTCTATTTGTAGTTTACCTTATGCTGATGTGATTGCTACTATGGAAAAGAAATTGAAATAAATTGCTCTAGCATAAAACATACCTAAAATTACCATGGAATCAGAGTTGAGGTGAAGACAATGCCCAAGCAAGAGTGAAAGAGCAATCACCAAAGACAATAGGGACGAGACAAAAGGATCAATGGGTTCCACATCTCTCTTCTAAGTTAAAAAAGGGTGAATTCGAAGCAGAACATATTATTAGAATGGCGTAGCAAAAGTTTTTGATGGTCCATCTAAAGATCACTTCATTGGGAAGTTTGGATCTAAGGGTGGAAGGAAAGGTGGATGCTTTGGGTTCAATAAGTTTGGCCATTATGTGAAGGAGTGTCCAAAGGTAATGCAAGTCATCAAGGAAATGGTTGACTCTTCAAAGAAAGCAAGGAACCCCAAATCACTTTTATGTACCTGATCATAAGAAGAACCTGGTGTCCATCTCGGAAATGGAAGTCAAAGGTTTCAGGGTGGCACTCATCGATGGAAAGGCACGTTCTTGGAAACAAAAATTTCAAAGATGTTTTTGAGTTCAGGGTTGTATCAAATTGTAGGAAGTCCACTGGAGACCATGTCCATTGTCACATAACACCGAAGGTCTATGAGTCAGATGGTGACAAGGATGCTTGAATTCAAAAGGAGCATGAAAGTACATGTCTGAGATGTACCGAAGAAAAATATTACAAGGGGACCATTCCCCTCACGTAGCAGGTCCACAGGTCTGGAACAACCCAAGGGGTCTGAGATTTATAATCAGGAATCTTGCATATGAAGGTGGAAGAAAGCCCTCTATGGCTTGAAGAAAAACACCGCAGGCATAGTATGAGAGGATCGATAGTTATCTGATAAATCTGAGATTCACTAGGATTGAAAGGGATCCAAACCATCCGAAGGTTATGGATGATAGACCTCTCATACTAGCACCTTATGAGGACGACCTACTTATAATAGTTCTAGACCCTCTCATTTGCAGAAGTAAGAGGGAGTTGGATTCCAGATGTCAAATGGTGAACTGCAAGCCTGTGACTACCTTGGGGATCTTAACTTTCAGAAGTTATATGGTAGTGATGTCAGACTAGATTTGGAAAATGCCTTTGAACCTCATAAACTCATTCTTAATGATGTTCTTGGTGAACTTCTGGCCAGACATATATTTTGCAGTTAGCATGGTGAGCTCATATTTGCTTGAACCTCACTAGATTGGTGCCAAGAATCTTATGAGATTTCTTTGGGGCACAATCTCTCATGGATTGAGATACACTGCCAGAAATATGAAACTGCATGATTATTCGAATGTTGATTGGGCAGGTAGTGTGGAGGATCATTAGAGCACTTCTTAGTGCTATTTCTCTTTGGATTCTGCTTCGATATCATGGATGAGCAGGAAGTAGAAGTCGGTTATTATAAGCATCGCTAAGACAAGATACATATCTATGAGTATGATCACATATGAAGCTACATGGTTAGGGAAGCTCTCCAACTGAGCTGTTTGTACCACTATGATTCTCTGTGACAAACAGAGGTGGGATTCGATTATTAAGGAATCCCGTATTTGATGATTACTCTAGTAGATAGACATTAGATACTACCTTATTTGGGATATGGTAAGTCTATGAGCAAGGAAGCTTCATTGCTATGAGATGATGTATAGGTTGCTACACTTTGTCTAAGCCCAGGGGGAAAGATCAAATCTGTGATTTTCTCGAACGACTTGGAGTCATCCAGAGACCCTTGTACAAGGGTCTGCATGTTGTATACATTGAGCTCTGGGAGCTCTGGGGGCTTGTGGTTATTACTAGAGCAACATACGACCACAGGGTGACTCACCCTCCTCTGGTGGTGTGCACTATGGATAGGATGATTCGCTCTCCTGTGGACAAGATGATTCACTTTCTTGTGGAACAAGATGATTCACTCTCTTGTGGGACAGGAAGACTTGCTCTCCTGTGAACAAGATGATTTGCTCTCTTGTGGGAGAAGATGATTCACTCTCTTGTGGACAGGATAATTCGCTCTCCCATGTCGTAATATGATTAATTCTCTTCTGAGGTTTGGATGATGTGTTCTCCATGACACTTATGTAGCAGGATGATTAATTCTTTTATGAGTTCTAGATGATGTGTTCTCCATGACAATTGTGTAGCAAGATGATTAATTCTCCTGTGAGGTTTGGATGTTGTGTTCTCTATGAAGATTGTGTAGAAGGGTGATTAGTTCTCCTGTGAGGTCTAGATGATGTGTCCTCCATGACAATTATTTAGTAGGATGATTAGTTCTCCTATGAGGCCTGGATGATGTGTTCTCCATGGTAATTGTGTAGCAGGATGATTAATTCTCCTGTGAGGAAAGGATTGTTTAAATTCTCCTGTCGAGACACCTTAACCATGCAGTCTGGGACTCATGGAAAGTACCTCTCATCCGATCAATGAGTAGGGAAAGGAGGATAGGGACCATACTAGTACCGCTGGATGCATCATTGTATCTACCGTACTCCCTACACTAGGATGTCCTTCATTGATCTGGGATCAATGATACTAGTCTGGGACTAGTGGTAGGAGTTGTACCCACTATGACACTGACTTTGGGTCAGTTGAGGACTAGTCTAGGACCAGTGGTACATACTCTGAGACTGACTTTGAGTCAGTAGAGTACGGGTCTGGGATGAGTCGTAGGAGTTGTACCTACTATGACATTAACTTTGGTTCAGTTGATGACTGGTCTAAGACTAGTAGTACACACTCTGAGACTGACTTCAAGTTAGTGGAGAATGGTATGACACATTCTCGATCAATTCTTCTTCTTCATGGTTCAGCAGAACTAAGTTGAGCAGAGCAGAGCTAGTAGAGCTGAGCAGAGCTAGCAGAGTTGAGCAGAGTTGAGTAGAGCCAGTAGAGCCAGTAGAGTTGAGCAGAGTAGAGCAGAACCAATAGAGCTGAGAAGAGCAGAGCACAGCCAACAGAGCTGGGCAGAGCCAGCAGAGCCGAGCAGGGTAGAGCAAAGCCAGTAGAGCTAAGCAGAGCTAGTAGAGCTAAGCAAAGTTGAGCAAAGCTAAGTAGAGTAGTGCAGGGCACTGATAACCGAGATAGTATAGTTGGACATATGGATCAATGGATGGAGTTATCCCTAGTTGAGAGGGAGTGTTAAAAATGGCAACTAGGGCCAAAGTCCATGTGGGACATATTATTTATGGCAGCTGATATTTTTATTGGATCCGTCTCATTGAGAGGTGTAGGATTGATCTAAAGATCATCTGATTTTGATAAGTATTTATGAAGTTATGAATTTGTTTATGTTATTGACAAATTGTTAAGTTGGCCAGCAACTTATGTAGGCTCAGCCCAACAATCATGTCTATTCAGCCTCTACGTTTTAGTATAGATAGAAGAGGGCTTCAAGTCATTTCTACACACACTTGGATCTCTTCCTCTCTCTACTTGTCTTTGGGTTTTAGTAGGAGGAGAGATCCTAAGGAAAAGTTGGAAGATCCATAATTGCCAAAATAGCCAGAAAAATGAAAACTGTCGGAAAAGTTAGAATAGTTGGAAAAGCTAGAAAAGCTAGAACTATCGGAAAATCCCGAAAAGCCGAAACTGTAATAAAAGTCGGAAATGTCGGAAAAGCCAGAAATACTAGAAAAACTGAAACTGCCAGAAAAGACGGAACTGCCGGAAAGGCTGGAAATGTTAGAAAATCTAGAAATACTGGAAAAGCTAGAAAAGTTAGAAAAGCCGGAAAAGTCAGAACTACCAGAAAAGCCGGAACTGCTGGAAAAGTTGGAACTGCCGGAAAAGCTAGAAAAGTTGGAAAAGTTAGAAAATTTAGAAATACCAAAAAATCCAGAAAATTTGGAAACACCAGAAAAGATGAAAATACTGGAAAAGCCAGAAAAGCAAGAAAAGCCAGAAATGCCTGAAATTCCAGAACTATCGGAACTGTCAGAAAAGCTAGAAATGTTGGAAAAGCTAGAATTACAGGGAACTGCCAAAACAACCAAAGCATCTATTTCTGAAGGAAGGCAGCATGATGTTTGAGATCATGGGAAACATAATACGTAGCATGATGATATGAGCATGGGCAGCATAATGATGCATGATGATATGAGCATGGGCAGCATAATGATGAAGGAGATCATGAGCATGGGTAGCTTGATGATGAATAAGACCATGGAAGATGCAACATGATGAGCAGCATGAAAATGAGAGCAGCTAAGTCATCAAGGTTAAACACATGTGACAGTACAACGTGGTGTCGCACGGTAATTGTTACACAGTAAAATGTCACTGCCATCATGTCAGTCTCCCTACTGTGCTATAAACCACATTCACCCATACTCATGCTCCTCAAAAATGGCTAAAAAACCCTCTTTGCCTAAGTTAAATGGATCATCGCGCCTGTTTGTCAAATAACCGCGCTGACAGGCGGATGCCAATGTTGTTGTTGCGCTGCCAGCGCGGAAGCACACGTCTTTTCCGCGCTGGTCCCATTTCTGCGAACAGCGCTCCCTCCGTTGGTCCCTTTCGCGCTGACCAGACTTCCTCTACGTCGGTTTGCGATGTCAGCGCGGAAGTTCATTGTTTTTTCGCACTGATCCTGTTTGGGCGAATTTGTTCCAACAACCAGCCTTCCAGATCCCTCCAGAACTGGTTGTTAGCATTGTTGAGGTCGCCATCCTTTCTCTGGCATGTCTGTTCGACTGACCATCCACTTATTGTGGGGGAGAACTCATCCTTTGCCTATTCATGGAGACTCCTTCTCCTTTATAAGCCTCCTCCATGGCCCATGAGCAGCTAGTTTGGAAGATAGGGACTTTGATTGAGGAATTCTTTGTACATTTTAGTGCTGCTCTTTGTAGGCCTTGGTGTGTTGTGTGAGGATTGCTTTGAGCTTGAGAAAGGTCATAAGCCTGTTGCCTTGTATGTGAGAGAGAGACCTTTTGACTTGGGAGATTTGTCTCAAAGGTGAATGCTTGGAAGATATGCTGGCTGGACCCTTTAGGGAAGGACTCAGCGTCAGGACACCGGTTGTACCTTACTCTGCTTTTTGTTAATAAAGATAGATGACTACTCTTATGGTTCCATTTACATTTGTTCAATGATTGATTAATGCAAATTGTATCTTTCCTGACTGATACATAGTTGTTGTTTAGTAGATTTTTACGCTTTTGTTGCTCTCTTTTGCTTGTTGCAGGTATTCATCCGCGAGGGATAGCGCGGGAATTGTGATCGGCTGGAGCGAAGGAGCGAGAGGAATATCTCTTCGACAAACAAGCGTTGGAATCCAAGTAGGTTATTCTCACCCACTTGTTAATTACAACTAGGAACCTGCAGTGTAGCATTGTTCGATTGTTGCTAGACCCCTGTTGGGCTAGTAGGGATCGCCTCTATCCGTAGAGGGGATTTACCTATACAACAATTTGGCGACTCCGCTGGGGAGCTTGCCTATCTTTTGTGTGGCACCTTTGTTTTGATTTTTGCCCCTTTGTCAAAAGTTTGGAGTTTGTCTTGCTGTTGACTGGTTTCTGGGTTCGTCCTAGGGACTGCCTTAATTGCTTTAAAAACCTGTTGCTTTGGTTTGGGAAGTTTTTGTTCAAATTTATTTGCTTTTCAGCCTCAGCGCGTTTTATTTTGAAACAGTTGCGCTGACATCGCATCCTGCCTTCTTTGCTGTCTCTGTCATCGCGCTTTTATATTAACACAGTCGCGCTGACCTGCTTTTTCGGTCCAGCGCCCTTTATTCGTGTCCTTCCGCGCTGACAGCGCAAAGTTGCTACGGGCGTCTGTCTGTCATCGCATTGTTGCTATAGGGTCACCCGCGCTGATCCTGTAAAAGACCTTTTTGTTCAAATTGACCTACTGAACCTCTTGGTTTTGACTTTCTCCTGCTTTTGCTACTTGGTCTTTGGCTTGATAGCTTTGTTTGAACTGTGGCTTGATCGCTTGCGAGCCCTCGCTCCACGAGTACTCGTTTATTACTTGTTTTCGGTTTGTGCAAAGCCTTTCTCTTGCTCTTATTGCTTGGTTCGAGTCTTGTCTTGACTTTTAGCGATCACTGAAGTGTTTCAGGCCGTCGTTTGTCTGGTTGTGGACTCTCACCCTTCGGGTGTTTGCTTATTTTCATGTGATTTCACACTCAAACCCTAGGGCATCTAGTGGTCGTGTGTGTCTAGCCTCCCGTCCGGGATTTGGTGTTCTTGAGTTGGCCAGCCAACTTCGTTTTGTTTACACTTTCGTTTTGGTGATTGTTGGAAGTTGATTGATTGTGTTCCGAGCAGTTTTTTGCTTTCCTCCTTCGAATTCCTCACTGTCTTTTCGAGCTCAGATTACAAAAGCTCGCATACCCTTGTTTTCCTTCGATTTGGAGAACTTGGTTTTTAGTGGCTTGGGAATTGTCTTGTGTGTACGTTGAGTGATTTAGTTTTCACTTAGCATAGCTGTCTCTCTAATTCATTTGGAAAAGAACTTTTATGTCATTGAAAAAGTAGAGCGAACTAGTATCTTTTGCATTGATAGTTGAAAAGGAAAAGAGCATTTCGTTGTCTTGTATTTTTAAAGAAAAAGTTTCGTTTCCTTGCTATTAGTTGCATTAGGTTGCGTGCTTGCTTGAATTCATTTTGTTTGTTTGAAAAATCCTTAACTCTTGTTAACTAGAATTCATCGAACAAAATGATAATCTTTGGCATGTAGTTGCATTTAGGTACTTGGAGAGATCATACGGTAGGACCTCAAACCCGAACCTAATTCAAAGATCAACTGTAAAATTAACCAAATTTACCTAAAAACGCATTGGAACTTAACGAAACATCTAGAGGTCTAGGCTAGAGACGTGTTCCGGCGTCTTTAAACCTGGTATCTTAACGTTGAGTGGTTGGGTGATTCCTCCACGGTGAGACGATAAGTGATAGTACGGATTGGGCTCCCACGTACCGTCGCGTATATATGGGGAGACTCCATTAGGCTTGCAACCTTTATCCATAGGAAGCCGAGTCTGCCGCCTTGTAAACCGTAACGCACCGAACACAGC
>APFE031579066.1:0-12027 GCA_000404065.3 Pinus taeda
CAGAACCAAGAAAAGATTTTTAAGGATGAAATCCTCAAAGTTTTGTGTCATAGATGGTGCTTTGTTTTGGAAAAATCATGAAGGTATTTTGCTTAATTCTTTAACTATGAATGAAACTAACAACATCATGAAATAATTTCATGCAGGGGACTGTGGAGGAAACTTATACTGGAAGTCCACTGCTGACAAGATTCTAAGGGCTAGTTATTATTGGCCCTCTCTTTTTGCAGATGTCAAGAAGTTTGTTGTCTCATGTCACAAATGCCAAACCTTTGAAGGAAAAAGAAAATTACTGCCCTTGCCCCTTAAGACCATTTCAACCGAGAAACCTTTTCAACAATGGGGTCTCGAATTCATTGGAGAAATTCATCCCTCTTCCTCAGGGCAACACAAATGGATTTTGACAGCTACTGATTATTTCACTAAGTTGATTGAAGCCATTCCATGTATACAAGCCAACGACTCCACCATTATCCAATTCCTTGAGAGCAATATCCTTTCCAGATTTGGCTGCCCTAAGAAAATAATCACTGAAAACGCTGCTTCCTTCAAATCCAAAAAGATGATCAACTTCTGCCATAAATACCACATTACCCTGGGCCACTCCACAGCTTACTATCCTCAAGGTAATGGGTTGGCCGAATCATCCAACAAAAGCCTTATCAATATCATAAAGAAATTGCTGGAGGAAAACAAAAAGAACTGGCATAGGAAGCTCACAAATGCTCTGTGGGTAGACAAACTTTCCACCAAGAAATCCATTGGGATGAGCCCTTATGAATTAGTATACGGCATGGAAGCCAAATTTCCTTCATCTTTGGGCATTCCTACTATTAAATTGTTGCAGGAGATTCAGGCTGAACCAAATGACATGCAGAGAAGAATTAATCAAACCATTCATCTTCAGCAAACCAGAGAGCAAGTTTACGATAGAGCTCAAATGCTGCAAGAAAGACTCAAAAGGATGTTTGATAAGAAAACCAAAGCAGAAGATTTCTGGGTGGGAAGCAAAGTTCTAAGATGGGATTCACAAAGAGAGGACAAGGGCAAGCATTCAATATTCGATTTTCTGTGGAAAGGTCCATACGTTATCAGCGATGTGCAAGGAAATAATACCTATTTTCTCAGATCTCTATATGGCAGCACAGCTGAAGAAGGCCCTGTCAATGGCCGAATGCTAAAGCACTACAATGATCATTTTTTACTAAAAATAACAGGCGATGTCATTTTCTATACATAGAATGCTTGTATATATCAGCACTTTGATTTTATTTTTGTAACAGTCCAGATTCCAAAGCACGCAGAAGAAAGCAGGCGATGCTACATAATTTACCAGCAAGTCAGTTAAAGGAAAGTGTTATTAGCGGTCCAAAAGCTCAAACACAATCCAACAATCAGCACTAGCAAGTTTCAAAGCATAGCAATAACAGAAGAATCAAGGCAATTTGACGTGTTGTTCTTGGATTCTCACAAGGAAAAGCCATCCCCAAGTGGAGCCACTATTAGCCTCCTGCTACAACAAGTTACTCATATTTCATGATTGGCATATTTATAGGCCAAATATGTCATACTTTGCATGCTGCAATGCTCCATATTTGCTAAACAGTCACCAAGGAAAGAAGGCTACTCAAAGTCCATCTTCTGTAGGCCAATTTTGAAGATTTACTCCATTTTTGTACAAGTCTCAGTTAAAGGGAGGTCCAAACAGTCTAATCTTGGTCTCCCTGGGTTTCAATTTGTTGTTTTAGAATATAGAGAATGAAAATATGTCCAAACAGCTTAATCTTGGAAGATTCATAGATAGGTAGAGAATCAAAGGAGCCCAACTGCTTAATCTAGGCCCTTGGAAGAAATAAGGGTAGTTTGTAGATAGGAAGGCATAAAAAGAAAAAATTGAAAAGTTGGGTCTGCAAGTCTAAGTGCACCCGAACCAAAAAGAAGAAAAAATTTTAGGCAAGTAGGCTGGGTAGGTAGTTTGAGGTTGCAGAAGGTTGATTTGTGATCAACTCCTCATTTTTCAAGTGTTACATTCATCCAGGTCACAGTCATCAGGCAGTTTCATGTGAAGGAGCTCAAATCAGGCATAACTAACTTCCCTTTCTTCCTCCTCCCCTAATAATTCACTAACTTCCCAAAAATAGGCCAAGATCTGCTTGACATCTCTTAGTTTCATCATTTTCCATGTCATCAGCCTTGGTGAATATCTGCTTCACTCAAGGAGGATCTATACTTTCTCTATACAGCTCTATCTCCCCTTTGAAGCCTAAGATCTCTGAAACTTAGCGCTTTCTTTTCATCTCCATATTAACTACTGACATTGTTATTTAACTCCCTATATTTTCCCATCCCCCTACTAAAACTATGTAAATAATCCCCTTATGTAAATATCCCCTCCCCCTGGTTGAAATATAACCATTAGTACTTCTCTGGGAATTACTAAGTCACCTGGACTTTACTAAGAACCCTCCTTCTGCATAAATCTGTATTCCCAGGTGTTTTGGACCCCTTCCAAATGCTAAAGACCCCCCCGCGCATTCTTCTTTGGAAACAATTAATGTTTGTTTGATAAATTTCCACCGCGCAAAACCCATCTAACCCATTTTCTAAAGTTCAAACCCACAGCGCCGCGGAAAATTAAACCTTTAATGCGCACGCGCTTTTACGAAACCCCGCGCATCTCCCTTTCCCGTCCACCGTCGAATCGCCTCCCCCAGATCCGACGACCCTTGTTCACATCGGGCGCCCCATTGTGGTGGTAGGTTACCACCCGATGTCCGACGATTTTACCGTCGTACACCGGGACACATGGCGGCCTCCCATTGCATCGGGTCGCCCTTGACAGAAACCACCTCCGTACCAAAGGCGGTACGGTGCACAGGTAAAACCGCCCTCCCCTCACGTAACAGGAGCGCCACCTCACCCTGCCACATCACCTCACACAACCTGTGCCCGGCCCACATCACCCTGCCACGTCACCCCGCCATACTGCCACGTCACCTTGATGATGTTAGCATGCTGACGTCATATCCGTACTAGAGGACCCCACTGCTGACATCAACATGCTGACGTCATCCGCCGTACAGCTGACGTCATGCTAACGTCAGCAGCCAAAACCGAAAATTCTCGCAAGTGCAAAAGTCTAGCTTCGGAGCTACGGAATGAGAAAGGGAGGCAATTTTCGATGCGCGATTAGCGTAATCGCGCATTGCCACGGGAAATAGGCCAAAGTGGGGAATCTTTAGGGAATATTTTGATTCCTTGCCCCGTTTTGCACCGAAAAGGCCGAAAAAAGCCCGATTTTGCCAATTTGAACGGATTTGAAGACAGAAAGAGACCAGCAGCAAAGATTAAAGAGTATCAGATCAAATTTTCACACAGAAAGCACATCAAAGAGTATCAGGTAGCGGCGAAGACCATCAATGTAGCGGCAAAGTGTACCAGAGGATATTTTCTCAGGGCTCGAGGCAAATCCATCATTAAAAGGAAAGCTCTAAAAGTCAAGAAGCAATTTAAGATGCATTGAAAGCTCACCAGCACAAATGACTGCACATTAAACTCACAGAAGATCAGTGGACCAGAACTCAATGCACAGTTATGACAAAATCATTGCGTCAAGTCACAAAGGACACCCCATCAACTCAACTTGATTCAGCTGCCTCTGGCACACCCCAAAGGACTTACCTGCATTTAATTCCAGCAAAAATTAGGTTTTTAGGAAAAGCTTTTTCCTGCAAACCTATTTAGGTCAATTGTAATAAATGACTTCATATATTTTGCTTATATATACCACCCTGAAAGATAGAGTAGGGGTTGGTTGGTTGGTTGAAAATTTGATCAGTGTTTAATCTTTGGTATTTCGACATTTTTCCACAAGCACAGACCCGCACTGTAACTGTCATATTTTCTATAATCAAAGACTGTTGAAAGCATGGATTCTGAAACTGTTTGATGTGTTTAATTGGCCGAGGAGTGATTGTGGAATTCCTGTGCTTCTACATGGTTCAATAAGTGTTTCTCAACTTTGTTAGTTTTTCATGTTTTGTTTTATCATCATTCCGCCATCTAAATTGCAGAAAAGAAGAATAGCTTAGGATTTGTTTAACTGCACCTTAGGCTCAATTTCTGTAATTTTTTCATGTTTTCATCAGGAATAGTTATGAACATGCATGCTTAAATGATCTTGTTTACGCTGTTTCTTTCACATATGAATGAGAGTTTAGGAATTCTTAACTGCTCCTAGATAACCATTCATTCAAATCTCCTCCCTGTCAGTTTGACGAAAGATTCTCCATTGCCTTTCATCCCTGACCATCATTCCATCCTTTCAGTAAATTGATAACTGTCTCATGTGTGGCTATCCTGCTCCTTAATCCTCTTGTGACCAAGAAAACGCAACAAAAAGCCTTAATCCATGACTCCATGCCCAATGGTTTGAAACTTATCACACCTTACCTTGCCTCTCTGCTTGGAATTTTCTACCTTCCATCCAAACAAAACAACAAAACCCCTGAACCCTAACAACTAGCCTAAAATCATCATCAACAAACTTAAATCATTAAGAGAGAGCCCTCTCTAATTGCAGGTGGGCTAGAACCTGTAGTCCAAAGATTGGTTTGTGGTTACCTCGGTCGTATCCCTATAGGAGCCTAGGGACAACCTGAGCGATAACACATGTAACCTCTAGCTGCTAAGAATAGATCACTAAATCTAGGGATGCCTTTGCATGCTGACTTGGGAAAATTATTCCATGCATGAAAATTAGTTTGGCTCAGTCCGAGAGGGAACTGGTCAACCTGAAGGCACATGCATCGGTTTGCGAGCCTGGGATGAAAATTTGCGCAATTCCTGGGATGAGATGGGCTTGTTGTCTCAGAGGGATTGCGCAATTTATGGGGTTGGCAAGTGACTGCCTCCGAGAATTGCACAATATGTGGGCTGAGCAGCTATGGTGGGTTAGATTGCGCAGGTTTCTAAAGGAACAGTGCCTGACTGCTCTGCGCAATTCTAGAGCCTAGTAGGCTGCCACGCTGATTTGCACAATTTCTGGAGGGAAGGTTGGTTCCCTTTGATAATTGTGCAATTTTTTGAGGGAAGGCCAATAGACTGATTTGCGCAATTCTTGAGTTCAACAAGTTGGCCCACTAATTTGCGCAATTTTTGGAGAGAAGGTTGGTTCCCCTCCAAAATTGCACAATTTTCTGGGGGAGCTACTTGGCCAACACATGGTCTAAGTCTGGGAAGACAACCTGTGAAGGGAGTGAAGCAAACTGACATGCACAAGCTAACAAAATGCTCAGAAACATCTGAAGCCTATATGCTTGATGGTGCAAGACATGCTGCGGAAGATGGTTGGTAGGGAAAGGAAAAATTTTGGAGGGTGTTTGTAGCTGCTACAACATAGTGTTAAACATGTAAAAATAAAATAAATAAACATCATATACTATGTTAATAATAAGTATATGTTGTGAAAAGTATCTTCATAAGATTAAGAGTTTAAGGTAAAACAAACAATTCAAAAAACTTATTCCATTAGTCATAGGTTTTCTTTTTATTTTATAATTTTTTTTCCTTCCCTTTATTTTTTTTCTTATTTTCAATTCAATTATACTATAAAAATAGATTTTTTCATTCATAAAATAATACAAAAATTAAAAATTATATTCCTTACATTGCACAAAAATTAATAGTTCAGTGTTGATTATATAACAATGGCTCAATGTTTATCGCTTAACAAACATATAACAATCATACACAAACAAAGTATAACATATGAGGCACACTCTTGTGGTTACTATACATGACATATGACGAAAGGTTTTTGCAGTAATATGGTACAACATTGTAAACTTGGAAAACAATATGGGGCTATTGTTGGAGTAATATCTAGTTGTGCATCATAACTAATGTCTATGTACAAATGTTAGATGAAGTTAAGGATGGATAATTATCGACTTGGTTGGAACTGGATAACTAAATAAGTGTTTAGGTCATTTATAGTTATATAAGAAGCGAGTTGTACACTAAATGTAACATAGAAAATCATATAATCTAATATCTTTTCCCCTCGAGGGTTTATTGTTCCCTGTATTCTTGCTTCATAATTTTTCATCTCTATTTACATGTGTTTCTTATATGCTAATAAATTGTGTATTATACGCTAATAAATCCCACAATTGGTATTAGAGCTAGCAGTATCTGATATTTGCAAAATCTTCCAATAGTGCTATATCTTCATAGGTTCGTGAAAGAGCCAAGCAAGCATGATTTGTCTTCCCATATGACTACAACTTTGGGATGCGGTGGATGTGTACAGAAATTGCGAAATTGCTGTGATACAAGAATGTAACGGGGTAAAATAGTCACGCTTAGTGGAAAACAAGATTGAGAACTCGCAATTTGAAACAAGAGAAGGAATGAGGAAGACATCACAGTGAGTTATGCAATAGACGAGTGTTTGCAAGAAAAAACAACAATCACGGATTTAGGGTTTTGTTAACAAAAACAACTGTCGAACTAACAACATATAAGATTGGTGAGTCAGTGCAGTTGTTTCTGTTAATTTTATCGTTGACATCACTTATTGTTATCACAAAATAGCTAAAAGAAAAAAATGGTTTTCCAATGCAGAAAACCTGGTACCCATGGACGTATGAGAGACAAAGGCTTAGAATCTACCAAGTGGAAGTAATTTAAGCATGAGTATGCAGTCATGTTGTAACAACCCTACAAAACCCTTCTTATTTTTGGTAAAAGAAATTAAATTGACATTTCCCACAAAAATAATGAAAGCAAACATAAAGCCGTTCAGAATTGCCAATCATTTACGGAACACATTGCTGCATAAATTGAATGAAAATAGGGTAGGAGTGATGCCAAGAGGAGTTTAGTCCATGTTAAAAGGAGTTCAGTCTATGTTAAAAGGAATTCTAGACTAACGAGTTTGAATATGATCCGAAGGCCAAGAAAGGAGGAGAGAAGATAACGAAGACTATCCAATGAAAAATAAAAGTATATATAAAGTCATTGGAAAGGCATTAAAATTAAAGACATTAAAAATTGATAGGTATAAGTGAAATGATAAAATTGATAGGTACGTGAAATGATGAAGTAAAAGTAAAAATGGTTTATTTTTAAATTTACATTTTGGAATTTATTTAAGTTTTGAGTTAAAGGCCATGGTCAAATTTCAATGTAAGTGCAAGGGCATTCATTATTTTTGGCATTTTAATATTTAATATATATGAATAAAGGATTTATGAAGTTGAAGTTATTCACTTCAAATATATGAAGGAAGCTTTCCGTTGAAGTGTTAAGGAAAAAATATATGTACGATTATGAGATGTAAATGAGCAAATGGGATGGGTTTGTAATTTTTTTAGTAGTATCTTTGCAATTTCTTGAGTAGTATCATGGAGGAATGGTTAAATTGTGATTAGAGAAGAATTATTAAATGTTTGGTGCATGTTTCATTATACTTGACAATGCATAAGGTTTTGGTCCTAAAAAAGTCTAGGCATAGACATGTTGTTTTCTTTTGGTGTTTTGTAAGCCTTGTCAAGTCAAGGCACACATGTAGTAATTGTGTATCACGTATTCTCTTATGCAAAGAGAGGATGTGACATTAAGTTATGGAATTAACCACTAGGATAGGTATGAGGATGTTAGGAGTATGACATGCTATCTTGATGTGAAATTGGAGAAGTTGAATCTTCGATTAAAATGGAAAAGTGAGGTGGATTAATCTAGAAGGTATCTCAGAGATTTGGGACCAAGTTATAATGAAAAGAGGGTTTAATATGTTCATGAGTCATGCAATATAAGGATTCCTAGAATTAGATCTACTAAGATACATGAGTATAGTGGATGGCACTCATGTATCTTCATAGATGGATTCGTAGAAACCTTTCTAGTTACATGATTCATCGACATATTAAACTCTTGCTTCATTATAACTTAATCCTAAAATTTGGATATTATCCCAACCTTCTGAGATTAATCCCCCTCACATTACATCAATAATTAGTCGTTTACAAGAAAAGCCAAAGTACAAAAATGAAAAAGAAGAAGACTCCATGAAAGAAGAAGAAGACAACAAAGAGAATGATAAAAGAAATTGATGAGAAGAGAATGATGCAGTGGCAAAGGGTGGACACTCATAGAAGAAGATGATGATAAAGAGAATGAAAAAAATGAATGATGAAGGCACAAAGAATAAAGAAAGATAGAAAACATGCAAGGAACTAGATAAATAAAAGAAAGAATGTAAGAATAATAATACTATGTTGATGCAAAAGTGATGCAAATGAAAACAACATCCCTAAGTAGTACACGAATCAACAATATGGTACAAGCATAATGAGGCATGTAAACTCCCAAAATGTGTTATATTGAAAATATTATGGTACTCTTAAATTAAACCAATTTGTAAATAGAGGTTCATGGGTGAAACCCCTAATGTTTTTGTTCAACAAAAACCACAAAATGTGATGTGTTATTTATGGTAAGCAGACACCAATTGGGATATTGAGGACTGTGAGGATTGTAATGGTTGAGGGTATGCCAATGCAGAAAACCAAAGGTACATTGATTATGGGTCAACCACACAAAACCCATGATGTTGATTGGTCATGATGTAGGAGTGAAAATGTTTATGTTTTTCTAGGTGCATAAAGACAAAGAGTAGTGAACATATATGATGAAGATGAAAAAGGAGCTAGTTAAAAGAGAGTTGAACTATGCATATTAAGATCACAAGTAGATTTCCCCCTCTCGAGGTTTATTTCTCATTATTTTCTTGTTCTTATTTTTTCATCTCTATTATATTGTTTATAATAGGATATTAAAGCCAACAACTACATTTGACCACCCTATGCAAATTTATAATATTAAACTTTGGTATGACTTGTAATGGTTTCAAGGAGAGTTAGCATTTGTGGTATTATCAATTAATCTCTTGGATCTACTACTAAGGCCTAACATGGACACTATGCTTCCCACACATTAATTCGATAAAATGTCACCTTATTATGTTGTATTTGTAGTTGGCTAGCCTTGGGAGGTTGCGAGCCCAAGCTTGTAGTTCCATTCTGAGATTCTTTATTGATGATTATATTATGCTCTAGATAAATTTAGAAATGTTTAAAATCTAAACAACTTACTCAAGAGGTATGAAATTCAATTAGCACAATTTCAAGAAGTTAATATTAATTACAATTAAATGTAGTTGATCACTATATTACTAAATATTAAAATGACCTAAAAAAATGCATATTTTCAAGTTGCTTTTCCCCTCTCCTTGATTTTGATTTTCAAAAGAAAATTGGATAAAAATGATGTGTTTATTGATATGATTAACGTTTATTATTGTAAAAATTTATATGCTTTATTCACTCATATTTACATTTTCTAGGAATATAAGTTGTCATTCTTTGTTAAAAAAATTACAATTTATTTGATTCATAGACTAAACCCAATTTCTAGTTAGTATGCAGGTAGGAATGATAAAATCTTTGAAGTTTCTTATTTAAAGCTACCACAGTTGGAGACACAAATAAAAGTAATTCTTTGCATGCTTTGTGGAGTATCGAAGTTGCTTGCTTCTGATTCTTGAATTTTTTGAAGTGGTATAAATGGAAAATAAAATATGCCTTAATGCTATAGCTTACTTCAACTTGGGGTACTTGATGTAGTTATTTGGTTGATATTTTAAGAGTTACTATAATTTTGGATATATGTTTATGGATTGAAATTTGATTTGGTTTCAATATCTATGTAAATTGGTTAACCAATTGTGATTAGCATTGATTAAATCAGGGTTATAAATTGTTTGAAATTGTTTGTAAACCAACTAAGGGTTTAAATAACTATAGTCTAAATTCTCAATATTGTGATTAGTATATTTCCTAGTAAGTTTTGCATCAAATATGGTAGAGATTTGTTAAAATCACAAATTTAACTTAAGAAATATGCGTGAATCAACTACTTTGGGATTTTTGATAGCACTGAATTCATTTATGCATTTAAAATAAGATTTCACTAAATTTCAATGGAAAAGCCAAAACATAAACAATTATACTATGCCACTATCATTAGATTCATGCCACAAATGTTATATTAACTGAGCTGAGAGAAGCATTCTATAGCCTAAAATGAGAGGGATGTGTGATGCATTCTATAAGCCCAATATAAAAGTGATGTGTGATGCATCTATAATCCAATATGAAAATTATGTATGATTCCATCTATAATTAACATAGAAATGACATGTGTCTTTTAAAAAAAATAAAAAAATAACTAATAAAAAACCACTCCATTCCTTTATTTCTTTATGCAGTATAAAGATTGATAAATTTGATCCTAAATCCAAAATTAAACAAAAATACGTTACTAACCTACCAAATTAAAATTTTTCTAACAAAACCTTCAAACCGACAAATTTTCTAGCGTTCCATATCAACAACCTTTGTGCCTACAATTTTTGCAGCCTTCCATTTCAACTATGGGTAGATGAAAAGGTATCATAATGTTAATGTTGTGTCATTTCTCACTTATCTGTAGTTGAAAGGTGATTTTCAGGGCGACTCTCTTGTGTCGCATAGTGTCTAAATGTTCTTAGTCAGCGTGGGTGGGGGTGAAGGGCACTTCCGACCAGCAAACTTCTGGACACCTTCATAAATAAATAAATAAAGTATCATCAGATTTGTTTGTTCTGACAATTTATCAGCAATCGGCATTTGATAGGTGATTTTCATGGCGATTTTTCCTAGGTAAAGATATCACTGTACAAGTATAAATGTTGTCTCATACTGTTGACACCTAATCTTCATGATTAGGTGAATTTATCTAAATAATTAAATTAGGAATGTGAACAGTGATCGGGAGATGAATTGAACAGTCACTCCCTATTGTATATAACAAAGACCTATCTGATGGAATAATATACGAATCAGTTTTACTGCCTATTAGAGTTATTGCCTGGCCTGACATGGTATCAGAGCCAACTCCCTTTTAGCTCTCATGCTTCTTGTAACTCCTTTGTCTGTCTTCCATATTCCTTTTACCTGGCTCTCTGTCAGCTAAAAGGTGTCTGTTCATGAATGTTTGTCTGTTTTCCATATACCATTTGTAAAACCTGCGCCCTGCTCTTATGTTGCGTTGTCATCCTGACCTTGTTTGAAACGTTTCCGCTGTCATACTGTAAATAGTTGAGCGCTGGCCTGACATTGAACGCTGGCCTGATATTGAAATGTTTGAACGCTGTCCTGACAGAGCCTGAGCACTGTCCTGACCTGAGCGCTGTCATGACCTGAGCGTTGTCCTGTCCTACTTCCACTGTCCGTTAAAATATGTTTTGAATGTTACTTCCTCTCTTCCCAACTGCGTTTTTTGGTATAGTAAACTCGACAGTCGTTGTGGATACATTTTTTGGTATAGTAAACCCTCTAGAAAACGCTGTGATATATTTCATTCTGGGCTGCCTTGCGTCCATTCGTCTTTTTCGCTAGGAATCCCTCTGCAAATACCCGTGGAATCCTGTAAAGTCTTTTGATTTTTTTCAAATAGTTTTCTGCGTTTCGTGGACCAAAAGAACGCCTCTATCCTGTTAACTACGGAGGGCTATATATATGCAGAGCGGAAGGCAGACAAAACGTTTCCAGTGTATTTGTGTTGTGTTTGATTGCAATTGGTATAAATGGCCCATATTCGCTATCCTTGTGGTTAGTGGCGGCGACAGCTTACGCTACGTCCCGAGTTTGAATGGTATGAACACTCTTGCTGTGGTTATGTACACTGGCTATGAACGCTTTATAAAGAAAATCTCCTGCTCTTTCAAACAAAATGTGAACTTGCTCGACAGGCTGGAACAACACATGTTATTTGAGTTTTTATTTGGAATGGATGGATTTTGGTACCAGAACTTAAGTTTTGGTTTACGCACCCCGTCCTAAAACATTGCATTCAAGCTTCATTTCAATTCGCTTCCACCTCACCTCCCCATATTCCATAAGCGCTCCATATTGTTTTTAT
>APFE031579069.1:15103-41634 GCA_000404065.3 Pinus taeda
TTGTCTAAGTATGAAACTTGGGGTTTCCAAGGTAATACTTGTATTTTTATAAAATGTGAACAAATATTAAAATTGGGCGGACTCATATTGAGGGAGATGCCCCTCCCTTTATACTGTTGCAATTGTGTTATATATGTGTAATTATTGTGGATAATGAATGCGTATGGGTGTTCATTAGTATAAAGGCTAATCTAAATAGTTGGTAAAGAAAAATAAACTAAGTATCGAATGTTAAGGCGTAGTCCATGAACATAAGTATTGGTGAAAAAAAAGTGTTCGGTGGTGCTGCACCTCACTATAAGCAGTTGAAAAACTACCGCAGGTGTAGGGGTGTGACAATAAGTGTTGTAACACGTCACACATCCTTCTCCTTCACCCTCATTCTTCGAAGCCCTAAGTGATGAGCTGACACTAGCATGCTCTGCAAAGCTATAGTATAATCTTTGCGAATTACATGCTCAATTACATGACCAACCACGACCCAAACATCCCCATACTTTACAAGAGTTTATAAAAAAACTCTTTGGTCAAGTTTACATCAAAATATAATTCAACACCCCAGATATCACATAAGGCCAAAACCATCATCATTTCTTTAACAAGCGATGGAAAACACATCATCACTTTTACAATTTAAATCACAACACATGATTTACAAAATGAGGGCATGACAAACTAACCTATCTAGTAAAACCATCTCCCATTCACAAAAGTTAATAAGTCACCATCTTCCTATTGTGGATGTTCTTGTTAAATAACTTGTCCAAGTGGTTCCTGCATGGGAACTTTGCATTAGACACGCTTATCTGGATGGAGCCTCCAATATGTGGCTCTTTGATGTGCACCTCTATTGCACATCCCATACCTCTCTTTCCCACACACATAGCTAATTATCCTTTATAACAAATATGCTCCCTAGAGACATATGAAAAGACCTTTATCTTTTATGTATATAAATTTTTCTATATAAATTTAAGAAAATAATATATTAAATAATTAAGATCATTTAATTCATTTAAAAAGTAATTAATAATAAAAATTATTAATTCGATTATATATAAAGAAACTAACACCAAAATATATATAATGGATAGGAAAAAAATCCAACCATACAATTTAAGTGTTAATAAGATATTTTTCAAATCCTCTTTCCGCTAAAATCCTACAAATTAGAAATTAAATATTAAATAATGAGAATTGTCTTAGAAGTTAGAAATTAAATAATGAGAATTGTGTTTCAGGTAAAATTTAATTGGAAAACATGTGTATTGCATACATTAGATGAAGAAAAATTGCGTAAATTTAAACCCACCAATAAAGCGGCCCTGTTGATTTTAACATCGTAAATCATAAAACCTATAAAAGACCATTCGTAATACAAGAGATCTGAATAGATTAAATAGATGATATTTTGAAAATAATTAATTTAGTTTTATTTTAATTTGGAATTTATTAAGTAGTTAGAGGAATTAAAATTTTTGAAGTGTAATTTTTTTGAGTATAAAATTTGAAGAAAAATTTGTACAGTGAAAAATTGGATCTTCTCCATATTTGATAAATACGAAATTAAGATGAATGTAAATTAATATAAATTTGACATTTTTATATATAACGTGTTTTCGTTTCATGTTATTTAAACTTTTATTTAATATTTAGGATATCAACAAAATATTGTTTTTAGTAGTAGTGAGGATAAAAGGTTTAGATATATTTCAAGGGTAATTATAACTTTTTAGATTTAAATTTTTTAAAAAATTTAATCAAATTAAATTAAAATAAAACTACATATAAAATATTTTGATATGTGAAATAAATTCATTTCTTTTGGGCATGTGGTATTAATAAACCATAATATTGCTCATAGCAGTGTAATAAAGTGTGTTTAGAAGTTAGTATAGTTAAGAAACTTGGTATAATATAGTTTATTAGTAAGTATTAAGTTCTTATGTGCTTATTGATTAAATTTAGATATGGTTATGAAATAATTATCTTAATTTCTATGGTAAAATAGATTTTAATATATAGTTACTATTTATATGTTATATATTTTAATGTCATGTGTATACTAAACCATTTTTACCAATTTTATTAATAAAATTGAAATTTCAATATAACAAATTGAATTTTATTATTTTTATTACTTTATTTTTTATTATTAATCTACTCACATTAAATGTTATATCATTATAAACACTACAACATCTCAATTGTACTTGGTCTATATTATTTTAATTTTTTATTAATTTTTAATTCAATCAACATACAAACAATTATTTACAACATTATCCATGATCCCCTCTCACCATAAAAATAAATCAATCTAATATATTTAATAAAAGCTTCCAAAAGTAAAATATTATTGTTCCAAATTAGATCTGCAAGTAACAAGCTCATGATAGTGATGTTGATATAAAGAATTAGTAACCACTAGACTTGAATTCTCCTTTGAAATTAACTGTGTTGAACATTTCACACTTAAAAGGGGTTGTTTGGAACATGACATTAGCATTGAAAGGGTTGTTTAGAACATTAATTTGTACTTGACTTTTTTCATTTGAGCCACGGAGCTTGGTAGCGATAGTATATGAAACTACTACCTAAGAAGTGAAAGGGGAAAGAGCACTTATTAGGAATCATAGATGGTGAAACGAGGAAAATCCAAAATATATGATAGGCTAGTTAAGAAAATATCTATATTAAAAAAATTATGAAATACAAATGTTTAATTCTTTAAAGCATGAAATTTAGGAGGAGAATAATATTGAAATTGTGGATATAGCAATTGATGGTGTGTGTTACTCGGAGTCTATTGCGGTTACAAGTATGCTTTGTTGACAGTTAATTGAAATGTCTTTGATATGCTTTGTCATCGGAGCTATGGGTATCTTAACTTTTATGAGAGTTTATGTGCAAATTCAAGAGCACTATTAGCATTTTATTCCTAATGATTTTTTTGAATGGATAATTTTGAATTAATATCAATTAAAGTACATAAATAGGACTAAGATTTACAACAAAAGGAATAGAATGAAGAAAAGATTCCAGCAAAAGAATTACGGAAGAAGAGAGAAAAAAAATTAGAACTACTGAAAGAAGTATGGAAAAAAGAAGAGGAAGAACACATAAATCTAACCAAAAAACCAGAATGAAAAAAAGAAAAAGAATATTTGAGGAAAAAAAAGAACATTAGCATGACGTCTGGAAGATAAAGAAGACTGCGTTGTCAATTTTTTATTTAAAAAAAATCTAAAACTATATCAAGAACGATGAACTTGAGTAAAGAAAGTTTAATTAAATAATCAAACAACGAATAAAAAAAATTAGGGAAAAAACCAACTATAAGTTAGAATGGAAATGCAATGGATTGTAATGGCATTTTTATAACAAATAAAAATACAAGAAAGAAAACCATTAAAAACTTGAATTAAACGAATTAGAATACAAATGTAAAATATTGTAATAACATTTTTATAAAGAATTTTATTTACACTTTTTAAATGCATTAATACATTTATTAAAATATTGCAAAAATAAAATCATAAAGAAATTCATTTAATATTAAAATAAAATTAGTTTTAGTAAATTTATATTTAATTAAATATAAATATTTATTAAATAAAGTTTCTCGGTATAAATCATATAAGAGAAATTTATCAATAAGTGTGTTTATTATGGGGACTAGATGAAGAAGTAAGACCATGGCAAAGACTTAAATAGAGATCAATGTAGAGACATAATTTTAAGTAATGATTATATTTAAACAATAATATTTAAATTATAATATTAATTTACTAATATATAAAACAAATATATTCAATACTACTACATTAAATGACTAATTTAAAAATAAAATAATTCATTAATTTATTAAAAAACGAAATAACTTTTTTAAAATTTTCATATTTAATTTAATTTAATAAAACAATATTTTATCTTTTCCATATAATTATTCTAAAAACATTTCTAACATTCTAATCTTCCATGCTTTTATTTCATTATACTATATTTTTTTAGAATTATAATTTATTTTAAACATATCTATCATAATTTATCACTAAATTACAATGATCGTAATAAAATCTAAACAAAACCGAAGATTTGAATTGAACTTTAATTACTTAGTGCGTCCCATGTAATACCAACTCTTATTTATCACTAAATTACAATGATTTTAATAAAACCTAAACAAAACCGAACATTTGAATTGAACTTTAATTACCTAGTGCGTCCCATGTAATACCAACTATTGACTAAATAACTACATATGAATTCAATAATATATAAAAAATATAAAATAAAAATATTTATATAATGTATATTCAAAATAGATTTGGGGATATGAATTTGATAAAATAATAATATTTATATATATGAGAAATATTTATATAAGGTAATATTCAAAATATACTGGAAAAATAAAAAAATAGAAGGAAAAAATACATATTTATTTAGTTATGAATTATTTAAATATTATTAATTTGGATTTAATAATTATTAATTATATATTAATTTTTAAAATAAATAAAATTTAATTATATAATTTGATTAATTTATATATTGTATAAAAGAATGAGTAATTAAATTAGACATGGATTACAATTTATAGATGAACTCATAACAACTTCATTTATAGTGCATAAATTAATGAGAGAGAAATTTGAAACTAAACCATATCATCAAACATTCATAGTATAATTATCACCAATTGAATTGCTCCCTTATCTATATATAGGGATGGACAACTCACCTTGTCTCATAGTTGCATCTCACTCTTACTCCATAAGCTAATGAGAGAGAGATTTGAACCTCAAACCACATCACAAAACTTCCATAGCACAACTATCACCAATTAAGATGTTCTCTCACTCTCACACACACACATGTATGTGGAGTAATCAACAATTAAGTTGCTCTCATATTCCTCACTCATAGTCCATAAGCTAATGACACAGGGATTTCAACTTCAAATCACATCACAAAACTTTCATAACACAACTATCACCAATTAAGTTGTTCCCACACACACATATATCTATATATAGAAGAATGAATTCAACCAATTGTTTGATATATATATATTATATAATATATATATATATATATATATATATATATATTATATATATATATATATATCAAACAAAACTAGGTTGGTCTCATACTAGAATGACACAAGGGTCAATGCCAATGACTACAACTACAACTTCTAGGTGCCTAGTGTAGGTACAAGTGAATCCAGAAATTTGAGCCTCCTTACACATAACACTTCTTTTTCATGACCATTAACAAATAAAATGATCCTTAAAACTAAATTGTCCCCTCATATTATTTAAACAAATAAAATTATATCTTATATCAAAAATTAATTAAACAATAACTTTTTTATGCTTTCCTTTTGATATCAAATAATAAATAATTAATAAAAATTGCCACAAATGCCCACAGCCGAGCAAGTCATGTTACATGAAAGATGTGATTGACTGCATACAAGATGTGATTGACAATGCTTTTAATTATTAAATTATATATGCTGTAAATAAAATGAGAAATGTCATGTATCTATGAAAACCCTGGAAACATTATAACCGTAACCCCAAATGGAATAATTGGAATAAAGTTTAAAGCAACATTGCCAAATGTTCATCACTAAAGTCAATAATTACTTGGCACGCTTTGAACAGTAAAAGGTCTCGATTTCCAAGTTCTTACAATACTCAAGGTCATGAAACCCGTCTCTGTCATTTACTTTGTATGCCTACATCGTTAACTGAAAACAAATGTTATACAGCCCATTCGAACACATTAATAATGAAATTAAACCTTAAACTGGACCATAGGAAGATCCCTGGGAACCTAGAGTTGAGCACTATCCATAATATTTGCAAAAACAGGAAAGGAAAGGAAAAACTCTATAACCAATGGAGGTTTTATCATGGTTGCCTATACATTATTGGGATTATTTCTTTCCTTTAAGAGTAGAAGGGAGCAACTTCAATTTTTGAGGATCAGTGGTGTAATCATATCCTTTGCACAGGACGTCAAATTCGAATAAGAAGTCATCTGGATCCTTTGTGGTCATGCCATGAAAGGTTGGGATGTTTTGCAAGGGAATAGCTTTCATTGGGGCGTTGGCTACTCGCTCAAATATGTGATATTCCAATGTCAAGGTCTGGCCTTGAGGTGCTTGATTTGGTATTTGGTCAAAAATGTGCCAATATCCTTCAGGGACATTAGGGGATGTTATCTGAGTAGGTGGAGTATTCTCAATCCGAGGTGGTTTTACAACACTACTCAAATTTGGGATCACAGGATATCATTATTCATAAAAATGTGGCTTTGCCTTAGCAGTTCCACTAGTTTCTCCCTCTCCTTCTCTTAACTTGCATGATTTTCCCTCTCATGAAGGATTATAACATAAATTTTCTATAACCTAAAAGATCTATTCAGATCCTCTGGTTTGGTTATGAATCTCCGTGTATGTAGCAGATGGTGAACTTGCTACCTGAGGGTTTACAATAGGGATTTTTCCAGATAAAGTATGTGGTCCTACTAATGCTTAAGGTTCGACTCTTCTTTTGATTTTCTCTATAAAAGTTGATCTTCCAATATTCACCGATCCCTTTGGTTTTGTGGATTTCGGTGGGGGGTTCTAGTCTTTTTCTATCTTTTTATTTATAGTCGTTCATAAGAACCCCTACTCCTATTTAACCTCTATGTATTTTCTGAAAAACGCGCTAATGAGAAAGCACTTTACTTGCTGGTTACACAGGTTGTTACCTCCCATTTTTAAAACCCAATTCTTTTACAACAAGAGAATAAAGAAAAGTCACTTTGAAAATCTCTCCCCAGCAACAACGCCAAAATGTTGGTGCACTAAGGTGACTATTAAAAGCAATATTAATACCTACATTAATCATCAACCTAGGGTAAGTCTATTTATTTCAAGAGTGTTCAGCAATGTCTATGCAAGTGAATTAAGAGGTTAATTCGGAATGAAATAATTTAGAATCGTTGCAATGATTAATGTCTAGTTTTCAAAGTTCAATCCAAGAAAATATAAAAGCAAAACCCTAAAACAGTTTCAAATCTATTTTAACCTATTGTGCAAAAAGTTGAATATGAATGCAAGTAAAAGGAATCATTCTTGGCATTTCTAACTAGAATCAACAATTACTCGTTCAGTAGGAAAGGAAAACTACAACGAATGAATGGTAAGTAAATATTCAAACATTTAACTGAAAGCAATCAACTGTAAATTTAAGATATCTGATAACACTACTTTAGAAGGAGAAACAATCAAATACATAAACTAATATGATAAATTCATTAAATATTAACACGCAGATGTAAAGGCAGTGAGATCTAGAATCTAGTTTGAATGACAAGGTTAAATCGTACCAATCAATACTCACAACAATCAGAATAATGTTAATTTCATGAAATAATCGTAATAAACAATTGTAAGAGTAAACAGGAATAAATATGACACAATTGAAGAAGTAAATCTTCTATTAACCAGGCCCAAAGTCTCCAAAAGTCATTGCCGAAAGATACTCATAATACAATTACACGTAAAACACAGTCTTCTTGATCAAACTCGATAATAAAGATAAAATGTCACAATAGTGAGAGGAATCTATGTAAAAAATGAATAGTTACAATCTCCCAATGTTTAGCTAGCTATTCTATTTTGCCTGTTGCAACCGACAATTTGATTTCATTACAAAATAAACTTGATTCTCCTACTCGGCCACTAGTCTTCATAATCAAGACGTTTTCCTTTTTCCTTTTCTTTGTCGTTGTTGTCCGATCATTTGAACAACAATGGTCCAATTCATATTCCTGTATATATAAATAGAAAAGGTTAGCTTTAATGTCCAAAATTACCTCATTTGTTAATGATCGATTTTCTCCAGCTTCTACAATCGTTTCATCTAAATTATGTCCTAAAATAAAGATAAAATGAACGATTCATTAAGCTAATATGAGGTTAAACATACCTTTTCCATGGTCTAGAAACAAGTATCACTCAACATAATGTTAACCAGGTATCTCAACAACAAAAACACCACTTGAGAAAATCAAAAGGAAGGAATGACATAACTGCATCATTTACCTCCACTTTCTGAGACAGATGGAAAATGCAAACCTCAATTGCTAAAATAGACATGAACTCTAAATTCATGGCATGAAATCATATTAAACGACTATAAAATTTCCCCCTTTTTGACACCATCAAACTATGGACCCTCAGGCATCCTAAAGATTCCCGCAATGATTCCTCCCTGAAGATGGTCAAAAAGTCCACTGCTCGAATGCATATTCTAACCACATCACTACGCTCCTTGCAAACTTTTGTGAAAAATGACTATAAAGTTGGTATCATTCAGCCCCAGTCAACATCAACCTCCAAGGGAATCTTTTAGAGTCCATAAGATTCTTCAAATATTCCTTCTCATTGGACACCTAAATTTCTATTGCTTAGATGGGTAAATAGATAAAATGGTTGGACTCCTCATGAGAAAATATTCAAAAATGACAATATATTTGTCGAATTTTGACACTGGCACTTTTGGCCCTCTAAGGGAATCTTTTCATCATCTTGGCATATTCCCCCACTCATGGTTCCATTGCATCTGGTTCACTCGTGGTTCCACAGGTCTGCGTTTCATTGTCCTTCTCATTAGGCAAATGAATATGGTTTAAATAAAATAATGCACGTGTAAATATCAAGGATGAGTTTGCTTGGTGCAACGGTCAAGTGGAAAAGTTGACACCAAGGTGGTCGGTGGTTCCAACCTCGCCAACCCTATAGTTCTTTTATTTGCTGCTTTTTTTTCTAAATATGGACTTAACCATGTGGTGGAGCACCATTTGATATGGCGGTTACATATTATATTTGGGCGATGGTTATTACATATGATGGTTATGGTGCTATGTTGTATGGAGTCTTTTGATGACATGCCATGTTGTTAAATGTTGTTCCCCCGATGGACACGACGACTATTAATCCAAGTGGGTTCGACACCTGCCGGAACACATATGGTATGTCATTACCGGTTGGTGGGTTTTCCATAGCATATGTTTTTTTTTAATTGTGTGTTGGCTCCACTGGTTGTAATATATGATATGTATTGGCATTATGGGTTGTCATGTGTTGCCGGGTTTGATAAACTACCACAATTTTAATACAATATAATATTTGTTGGTTGGCGGAGGTGGCAACTTGCCACCCTTAATATAAATTTTTTTGTTTATAATAAAAAATAATGTTTCTTTTATCCGCCGAAAAATAAGGGATATTGAGGAAATTTAGTAGGCGACAAATTTGTTTGTTCCAATGGCAATATTTCGTGCCCCAAGTTTATACCAAATTGTTTCCTCGTGAAGAGTGGCACTTGGCCAAGTTTGACCCAAACTTTGATCAGCTGTAATTTGAGCATACGAACTAAAATTTGAGTATTGTTCATGCCGCTGGAATCAGGATGATGAGTACTATGATTTGGTCCTAGTTTGGATGAATCGTGGACTTTGAATTTTTAGCTTTTCCATAGCCACTGCTAAATTATGTGTGTGTTTGGGGCCACTTTGATTGTTCCTCCCTGTTGAGAAACTTTTGTTCCTCCAAAAGCATGAACATAATTTTGCAACTGTTGTGTATATTGTCTGTGCCACAAGTGTCTTGACAGGTCACACTTCCTTCTCCTTCACCCTTGTTCTTTGAAGCCCTAAGTGATGAGATGACACTAGCATCCTTTGCAAAGTTGTAGTATAATCTTTGCAAATTACATGCTCAATTACGTGACCAACCATGACCCAAGCATCCTCATACTTTATAAGAGACTCTTTGGTCAAGTTTACATCAGAATATAATTCAACACCCCAAATATCAACATAAGGCCAAAGCCATCATCATTTCTTTAAAAAGTGATGGAAAACACATCATCACTTTTACAATTTAAATCACAACACATGATTTACAAAATGAGGGCATGACAAACATATCTAGTAAAACCATCTCTCACTCATGAAAGTTAATGGGTCATCATCTTCCTACGGTGGATGTTCTTGTTGAACAACTTGTCCAAGTGATTTTTGCATGGGAGCTTCGCGCTAAAAATGCTTCTCTGGATAAAGCTTCCAACACACAACTCTTTAACATCCACCTCTATGACACAGCTCATGCCTCTCTTTCCCACAAATAACTAATTATCTTTTATAACAAACCTGCTCCCTAGAAACATATAAAAAAACTTTTATCTTTTATGTATATAAATTTCTCTTATATTAAATTTAAGAAAAATAATATATTAAATAAATTAACACATTTTAGAAAAGAAATTAAATAATTTTATAAAAAAAATACTACGATTATATATAAAAGAAAATTAACACATAAAATATATAATAATGGATAAAAAAACCGAAATACAAGTAAAGCTGTAATAAGATATATTAGAAATTAAATAATAAGAATTGTGTCTTAGAAGTTAGAAATTAAATAATGAGATTTGTGTTTCAGGTAAAATTCAATTGGAAAACATGTGTATCGTATACATTAGATGAAGAAAAAATGAGTAAATTTAAACCCACGAATAAAGCGGCCCTGTTGATTTTAACATTGTAAACCATAAAATATATAAAAGACAATCTGTAATACAAGACATGTCAATAGATTAAATAGATGATATTTGGAAAATAATTAATTTAGATTTATTTTAATTTGGAATTTATTAAGTAGTCTGAGGAATTAAAAATTTTGAAGTGTAATTTTTTTAGTATAAAATTTAAAAAAAAATCTACCTTACAAATTGGATCTTCTCCATATTTGATAACTATGAAATTAACATGAATGTATATTAATATAAATTTGATATTTTTATATGTAAAGTGTTTTCATTTTATTTTATTCAAACTTTAATTTAATATCTATAGGATGTCAACAAAATATATTTTTAAGTAGTTGTGAGGATAAAAGGCTTAGATATATTTCAAAAGTAATTATAATCTTTTAGATTAAATTTAAAAAATGTTATAAAATTAAATAGATATAAATATTTTGATTGTGAAATAAATTATGGTTTTTGGGCACGTGGTATTAATAAACCATAATATTCCCCATAGCATTGTAATAAAGCTTGTTTACAAGTTAATATGGTTAAGGAACTTGATATATTATAGCCTATTAGTAAGTATTAAGTTTTTATGTGCTTATTGATTAAATTTAAATATGATTATGGAATCATTATTTTAATTTCTATGGTAAAATAGATTTCAATATATAACTACTATTTATATGTATATATATTTTAAAATTAATGTGTATACTAAACTATTTTTAACTGAAATTCCAATATAACAAATTGAATTTTAATTATTTTTATTATTTTAATATTTATTATTAATCGACTCAACGTTTAAATGTTTATATTCATTTATGAACACTACAACATCTTATTTATACTCGGCTCTATATTATTTTTAATTTTTTTATTAATTTTTAATTCAATCAATATACAAACAATTATCTACATCACTACAGCATCATCCTATACTAAATTATAAATCCCCTCCTACCATAAAAATAATCAATCTAACATATTTACTAGAAGCTTCCAAAGTAAAATATTATTGGTCCAAATTAAATCTGCAAAGTAAAATATTATTGGTCCAAATTTGATATGCAAGTAACGAGTTATTGATGATTGATGTTGATATAAAGAATTAGTAACCACTAGACATGAATTCTCTTTTGAAATGAACTGTGTTGAACATTTCACACTTAGAAAGGGTTGTTTGGAACATGACATTAGAATTTAAAGGGTTGTTTAGAACGCTAATTTGTATTTGAGTTTTTTTTATTTGAGCCACGGAGCTTGGTAACGATAGTAAATGAAACTACTGCCTAAGAGGTGAAAGGGGAAGGAGCACTTATTAGGAATCATAAATGGTGAAACGAGGAAAATCCAAAATATATGATAGGCTAGCTAAAAAGATATCTATATTCAAAAAATTTATGAAATACAAATGTGTAATCCTTTAAAGCATGAAATTTAGGAGAATAATATTGAAATTGTGGAGATAGCAATTGATGGTATGTGTTACTCGGAGTCTATTTCGGTTACAAGTATGCTTTGTTGGCAGTTAATTGAAATGTCTTTCATATGCTTTGTCATCGGAGCTATGGGTATCTTAGATTTATCTATTTTCATCGATTTCCTTTAAGTAATAATTTTTATGAGAGTTTATGTGCAAATTCAAGAGCACCATTTTATTTATAATGATTTTTTTAAATCAATATCAATTAAAGTACATAAATAGGACTAAGATCTACAACAAAAATAATAGAATGAAGAAAAGATTCCAACAAAAGATGAAGGGAGGGAAAAAACTAGAACTACTACCAGAGGTATGGAAAAAAAGAAGAGGGAGAACACATAATTTTAACTCGCAAAAACCGGAATGAAAAAAAATGAAAAATAATTTTCTTTGAGAAAAAAGAAAACATTAACATGACGGCTAGAAGATAACGAAGACTTCGTTCTCAATTTTTTTATTTAAAAAAAATCTAAAAATATATCAAGAACGATGAACTTGACTAAACAGAGTTTGATGAAATAGACAACCAACTAATAAATTAAAAAAAATAGGAAAAAAACAACTATTATAAACTTGAGTTAAACAAGTTAGAATGGAAATGCAATGGACTGTAATGGCATTTTTATAACAAACAAAAAATTAAAAAACAAAAAACATTAAAAACTTGAATTCAACGAATGAGAATACAAATGCAAAAGATTGTAATAACATTTTTATAAAAAATTTCATAGTTAAAGGAGTTAGAACGGAAATGCATTGGATTTCAAAATCCTTTTTATAAAGAATTTTATTTACACTTTTTAAATGCATTAATACATTTATCAAAATATATTAAACATAAAATCATAAGATTCAAAAATATTGAAATTAATAAATAAGTTATACTAAAGAAAAAATTAATTTTAATAAATTTATATTAATGAAAATACAATAATTTATTAAGAAAGTTTTCAATATAAATTATATAAGAGAAATTTACAACAAGGTGATCATCATAAGGACTAATGAAGAGATAGCATGGCAAACTAAATAGAGAGCAATAAGAAGAGCAAAATAGGAATCATGATTTCAAATTTGACTATAATTTAAACATAATAGTTAAATTATGATATTAATTTATAATATATTAAACAATATAATTCAATAATAATGATATTATTTCATTAATTTATTAAAAATATTACAGCAATTTAAAAAAAATCATATTAAATTAATTAAAATGAAATATTTTAATTTTTCAATATAATTTAGTTAATAACAAATGTTAATAACATTTCTAACCTTTTAATTTTATACTTTATCGATTTAGTAAATTATTTTTTATATTATAATTTATTTTAATAACATCATCATAATCTACACTAATTAAATGATCGTAATAAATCTACCAAACTAAAAATTGAATTGAACTTTAATTACTTAGTGCGTTCGTTTCATGTAATACCAACGATTGACTACATATGAATTCAATAACATGTAAAAAAATATATAAAATAAAAATATTTGTACAATGTATATTCAGAATATATTTAGCAGAAAATATGAATTCTGTAATTAATTAATATATATTCAAAATATAGTAGGGAGAAAATAAAAAATAGAGGAAAGGATTGATATATATGTATGTACTTAATTATAATTATATTAATATTTTAAAATTAAATAAAAATTTAATTAATTAATTAATAATTATATATGTATAAAGAATGAACAATTAAATTAGATATTGATTCCAAATTTTTAGTGAATTCATAACAACATCATTTATAGTGCATACATTAATGAGAGAGAAATTTTGAACTTAAACCATATCATTAAATATTCATTGTACAATTATCACAAATTGAGTTGTTCCTATATATATAGAGAGAGGGGGATGGACAACTCACTTTGTCTCATAGTTGTACTTCATTCATACTCCATAAGCTAATGAGAGAGAGATTTGAACCTCAAACCACATCACAAATACTCCATAGCACAACTATCACCAATTAAGATGTTCCCTCACTCTCACATACACACATGTATGTGGAGTAATCATCAACCAAGGTGCTCTCATATTCCTCATTCATAGTCTATAAGCTAATGACACAGGGATTTCAACCTCAAACCACATCAGAAAACTTTCATAACACAACTGTCACCAATTAAGTTGTTCCCACACATATATCTATATATAGAGGAATGAATTCAACCCAACTGTTGATATATATATATATATATATAACAAAACTAGGTGGTCTAGCACTGAAATGACACAAGGTCAATGCCAACAATAAACTCAACTCTAGGTACTAGTGTAGGTACAGTGAATCCAAAATTTAAACTCTTAAACAAACACTTCTTTTTCAGACATTACAAATAATGATTCCTTAAAACTAAATTGTCCCCTCATATTATTTAAACAAATAAAATTATATTTTATATCAAAAATTAATTAAACGATAACTTTTTTATGCTTTCCTTTTGATATCAAATAATAATTAATTAATAAAAAAATTGCCACAGATGCCCACAGCCCAGCAAATCACGTTACATAAAAGATGCGATTGACTGCGTACAAGATGTGATTGACAGTGCTTTTAATTATTAAATTATACACATTGTAAATAAACTGGAAATGTCATGGATCTATGAAAACCCCGGAAACGTGATAACCGTAACCCCAAATGGAATAATTGGAATAATGTTGGAAACACTGCCAACTGTTCATCACTAAAGTAATTAATTACTTGGCACGCTCTGAACAGTAAAAGGTCTCGATTTCCAAGTTCTTACAATACTCAAGGTCACGAAACCCGTTTCTGTCGTTTACTTTGAATGCCTACGTCTTTAACTGAAAGCAAATGTTGTACACACCATTCGAACACATTAATAACGAGATTAAACCTTAAACTGGACCATATGAAGATCCCAGGGCACCTAGAGCTGAGCACTATCCAAAATATTTGCAAAAACAGGAAAGGAAACGAAAAACTCTGTAACCAACGGAGGGTTTATCATGGTTGCCCATACATTACTGGGATTGTTTCTTTTGATTAAAAGGCTTCTGTTAGGTTATCCATCACCAGTGTCATGCTTTTGTTATACAAGCACTATCTATAACTGATGGATTCCAGACCTTAACTTGGCTGCAGACAGAGAATTCGAACAACTGTGAAAGAATTCCGAAATATTATCCAGAGAACTTCTGTTAGATGTAGACGACAAAGGACAGTAATGAGAGTACTCTTTGATAGTGACGGAAGCTCGGTCGCTACAGACGGAAGGAGGCGCGATACATTAACAGGGAAAAGTGAGATAGTGATTGACAATATATTTATTGATATAGAAACTTTATGCTTTTATCTGCCAGGATGTACTAAAAGTTAAGCCCGCCATTCTGCTTTAACACCTGCTCTGCTTTAGGGCTTTCCTTTCTTGGAATTTTTTAAGTTGGATACGTTTTAACGTTATCCGAACACATAGAAGGTGTGGGGTCTGATAGCGGGGAGCAGCAGATGATTCCAGACACCTTCAGGCGATAATGGCTATCGTTGAGATCTATGCATAAGACCAAGCCTAATTCATTGCAGAGTAATGGATATATCATAACAAAATGGCATCTGGGTAATGGTTTAAGATTCAGTGCAGAAAAGTAAGGGTGAGACACTTTGGTTATTTTATTATGCCCATTTGCAGTAGTGTATAAAGGTTGAGTGACTGAACCATTTTAATCGGAGAAATCTCATGGCCAAAAAGTACAGATGGGTAAATACTTTTTTACAACCGTGACCATGTTAAGGATCCAAATTCTCAACTCCAAAGTAATTCAGTTTCAAATTCTCAACTCCACATTTAATAATTTTTTTTTTAAATTTTAATCCCAGGATTAGTTTAATTGGTCAAGTCTCGTGTTAGAGTATTTTTGCTATTAATAAATCACAAGTTCAATTCTCTCTACACTAGCAGATCTCTGAGATCTTTTCGATAGAACTTTTCAATTTTAACAGCTCAAGGCAATCTTTCTCCCAAATCTTAGGCCAGTGTAAGACTAGAATTTCTTCAAGACAGTTTTCCTCTGGGTACAAAGGAGTTGTTCCTCAGCATAATAATAAATAGTAAGCTGTAATATGTATGTAATGCCATCAGATGGATCACATGTTCAAAACCAGAGGGGGTAGAGTATATATGCTTTGTTGTTCCTCAGCATAATAGTAAATAGTAGTGCACTATAATATATTCAAAACCACACGGGTAGAGTATGTATGCCAGGGGTAGAGTATGTATGCCTTCGTTGATTTAATAGTCAAATCCCTACATTATGGTGGATCCTTTGTCTCACAAACAAAACTCTCATACATCAATTTGGTATCTTGCTCGAGGACGACTTTACAATTAAATAATAATAATATGATATTATGACTCAGCATTTTCAACATTAAAGTGAAGTTTGAATTTGCATGCGCAGATGATAGGAATCATCTGAAATTCAGAAGTGTTCAAGTTTGTATCCTACAGTGCAGCTTTCGGGAATTGTACACCAAGGAAGCAGCAATCCAGACTCCAGATTGTCAAAGGATCATTCAGAGAAATCTAGCTAATTTTGTATTAATAAGGAATTGAGTTGCAGCTGACGGTAGGGAAAGAAGTCACGGTGTTAATAGTTGCAATGAGATAAACGAAGTACACTTTACAAAGAAATATGGTCACTTCTCGTTTCGTTGAAGTCCAATATAATATTTTATATAAAATAAGAAATAAAATAATAATCATTCAGTTTTAATAAAAATAATAATTTTTTTTGTATATTCATATGTAAATTAAGTTGTGTTACATATAAATTAAATTGGGTTAAGATTGTCCAGTTTTAAAAATAATCATTTTCTTTGTATATTCACATGTAAATTAAATTGTGTTACATATAGATTAAATTGGGTTAAGATTGTGGAGTTTTATTTTTTGAGAGGGTGATTAAGGATTAAAATAGAGAGTCATTAGGATTAGATACTAAAGAGAATTGAACCATTAATTTTTGATTAAGTGATTTTTTTATTTTAAGGTAATTAAATCATTAATATTTTATATTGCCCAAAAGAAGCACATAAACCACAAAATATTATAAATTTGAATATAATATAAAAAGAAATATTTATTAAAATTTTGAATATTAATATAAAAAAATATTTAAGCTTTGAGATGTAGATTTTATGTTTTATATTTTAGATATTTGAGATTTTGTTCTATTTTAGAATTATTTACGTTAGGGTGTGGTCTATTAGGTATTATGGTAGGTTTGTAATTCATTGTTAAGTTATTATTATCATTTATATTTATTTATAAACTGAATATAATTATGAAAAGAAAATATTAATTTTGAAATGCAGATTGTGTTATGTTCAGATTTTGAGATTTTTAGTTTAATTTAGAATGTATTTTATGTTAAGTGTGGTCATTAGTAATTATAGTAGGTTTTTAAAATTCATTTGTTTATAAGGATATTGGAGTCAGTGTTTTTTTGGGAAATTTGTTTAGAATAAAAAAAAAATAAATGTTTAATAAAAAAAAAATTCAAAAATATATAATAATTCAACTCATTTTTATTTAAAATCAAATGTTTAATAAAACTAAAAATTCCAAAATATATAATAATTAACTTACTCTTATAAAAAGAGCAAGTTCAGTCACTTAATAGTTATAATAATAATTGAAAAAATCCAGCTGCCGTTAAACCAGCACGAAACAACTCGATTACCAATCTCGTTAACCATTAAAAAAACATTTACAGATATATTTCATTATCTAAATGAATTTATTGAACCGTTTTTCTTCTTTTTTCTCTACGTACAGTATACCTAAGTAGGAAAAACCCTACAGTAAACCTAAGTAGGACTTTTTGTTTTTAGCCACATCTTTGGGAATTGATTTGTATTTCCGAAAGAAAATAACAACCTACAGTTACATTTGTTTGACTAACAGCAGAATTGATTTGCCTTTCTGTGAAAATACGACAGAATCCCTGAGTGGGTTTTTTTTTTAACCCCATATTTGGGAATTGATTTGTATTTCTGAAAGAAAATAACAACCTATAGTTCATTTCGGTTTGAGTACAGTGACCTGTTATGGTGGCGGCTAGAGGGGCGGACTCCCCACCCGTCTGAGTCTGCTCTTGCTAAAATCATAGGATCTTAGTATACCCGATCTACAGGTGGTTGGTTATACTCTTGGTGTTATAGTGGCATCTATGAGGTTTGATCCGGGTCTCCCTTGGATCAAGCTTGATAGTTACCGATTCACCATGTGTTAAAAAAATATATATATGAAGTGCCTTCAGATATTACGGGTGAGCATTTTCAAAAGTTAACTTGAATTTGCATTCGCAGATCATAGGGATTGTCTAAAGGTCATAAGCGTTCAAGGTTCGGAAGACTTCTCAGTATCAAACACTGCAGCTTTCGGGAATTGTACACCAGGGAACCAGCGGTCCAGACTCCAGATTGTCGATTGTACACCAGGGAACCAGCGGTCCAGACTCCAGATTGTCGAAAGATCATTCAGAGAAATTTGGCTAATTAAGACATTGAGTTGACAGTGGGAGGAGTCAGCAAAACAGCAATAATTGCATTGAGACAACCGAAGTCACGCTTTAAAAAGAAATGTGGTAACTTCTAGTTTCGGTAAGTCCGATATAATATTTTAAGAAATAAAATAATATTAATTCAGTCTGGGTAAAATGAATTATTTATGAATTTTTATATATAAATTAAATTATGTTATATATAAATTTAGTTAGTTATGTTACGATTTTGAAGTTTTCTTTTATATAAAGGTCATTAGGGACTAAAATTTAGAGTCATTGCAATTAGATATAAAAAAGAATTGAACCATCAACTTTTGATTGGTGATTTTGAACCATTAAATATTATGACCCTTAATTTCTTAGATGGCACCAGAAAAAAAATGTACACATATTTACTTATAAATTTTGAAAATAATATAAAAGAAAGTTTTGAGCTATAGATTATTTTATAGAGTTTGATATGTTATGATTATGAGATTTTTAGGGTATTAATTTTATAATTTTATTAATATTTATTTTTAATTATTGGTATTAGTGTTAGGTGTAGGTATATCTTGAATAATGTATAGTAAGTATTAATTTTTTGTTATATATTTTGGGAGATTTTGTTTTTCTAAATTGAAATTGGTAAAAAAATCTAATAAAAATTTGTTGGGAATTATAAAATTTAAACTGTAACACTTTCACAATCCACAATCTAAAATGGCTCCAAAAAAATTTAGAAGACTAATCTATATATGGCCAATCAAATATATCTTTAAATAAAAAAATAAATATCGAACTCAAGCTTCTGTGATCCATAACATGTTATTTTATGAAAGCTTTCAGAAAAAATCACATTTCCAATATTAGGTTTGATGCATTTTTGAAACCCAGCCCCATTGTGGTTTTCATCCTTCAGGATAGATGAAGAAGGACAGATCTCGAATAAGCGTTTTAAAACATTAGGTGAACTAGGCTTCCTATTTAACCTATTTCAGAGATCTATCTTCTTCATTCGTGTCCTGGGGTACTTGAACCACACTCAACTGGTTCGAACATAACCAATAAATTGTGATTTTTTTTCCAAAAAAATCTTCATAAATTAAAAATAAAAATATCATAGTTAATAAAAAAAATCTTTTTAAAAAAAATTATATAAAAAAATTTCAAAAAAAAATAATATAAAAAACAAACTTAATCACTTCATAATCATAATCTCATTAACCATCATCATAATAATAATAATAATAAATTTTCCTCTCTTTTATCTACTACAGTATAACTAAGTAGAATCTGTTTCATTTTAGCCACATCATTGGG
This sequence comes from Pinus taeda, assembly GCA_000404065.3. Classification (NCBI taxonomy): domain Eukaryota; kingdom Viridiplantae; phylum Streptophyta; class Pinopsida; order Pinales; family Pinaceae; genus Pinus; species Pinus taeda. The sequence goes on from APFE031579069.1 coordinate 35,064, forward strand.
AATTGATTTGTATTTCTGAAAGAGAATAACAGCATATAGTTATATTTCTTTAACTAACAGCAGAATTGATTTTCCTTTCTGTGAAAATAACAAAGAATGAGAATTCAGGTACTCGTTTCGGAAGAGAGATAGAGCCTGAGAAGAGTGTGGAATAGTTTTGTTAAGAAAAAAACAATCGGAGGCTAGAGATATGGTTTCCTTACAAAGCAGCAGAGTAACTGGCGAGCTTTACATCATTGTGACTCGTCCAACTTGTTCCCGGCCCATTTCATTTCGTCCAACTTATTCACGACGCATTTCAGAGTACTAACCGATCGGAAGAAGTTGTAATTTAATTTATTAGGATGAATTTTCACATTTATTTTGTTCAGATTGAATTAAGGGGATTGATTGTTATTTTAAAATATATTTTGGGATTATTTAAAATGATAATAGTTTGGAAGTTTATTAAAGCTTACAAGTTTCATTGTAATGGAAAACTTAACATGGTATCAGAGCTTTGGTGTAGGTTTGATTCCCTGATTTTCTTTTAAGAGAGGTGTTGGCCCAAGGTTGATTCCCTGATTTGTTTTTGAAGAAAAGATTAAATTAAGAATATATCCTATAGACTGATAACCACTCTGAAATCCACCCATAACCACTTAAAAATATAATAATAATAATTTAAAATTAGATTTTAATTATTTACAATGATTTCAAACCATTATAATAAACTATTAATGTACAATAAAATTTATATCATCTATAATCTCTTAAGAAAATATACGAATTGAATTTTTTAGCATTTGATTTTTATGCTAAAAGAAATATTAAAGAATCATTTTTTTTTATTTTTTTTACTTAAATGGTCAAGAAGATTGGTGGTGTGATAAATATTTTTAAAATTAAGTATAACATGAGTATAGCATGGATTACTTAAGAGAAATAGGTTTTGATGATCAACCCTCTTAGAGCGGTGAATGTGATAGATTACTTTATCCCATGGTGTTTTTGGAACTAAACAATGCTCACTTTCACTATGAAGATCATGAGAATTTGTTCTTATGTTAGTAGTGTTCCTCTTCCTCTTAACATTAGTCTCGACAAAGTCATTTTTTTACTATGCCTTCCTTACTTAAACAAAAGGTGGAGGTTTTAGCTAGAGTTGAAAGCAAGTTTAGGAAACCTCTTGTCATCCATTTTTTTAATGTCTTCTTCTACAAAAGATACCTAGGTATAGCCATGATATCTACTAGGAAACGATTTTCTTCAATCAAGAGGATATGATAGTGAGTATTTTAATTAATATTGAGATTGTAGTTTATAAATTGCTTTTGGATATTAAGTGCCTTCCTCCATGACTCTTTGGAGATATTGCAATCCCAAACCTTACATCGATATAAAAAATTGGAGTGAAAAGAGTCTCAAAGAGGAGGTTTTATTTTATTTGATATCCAAAGATCTAGAAACTTAAAATTCTTTTCAAGCCCATATTAAGTTTTCTATCCTTCAGTTATCCTTTTCTGCATGCTATAATTCTAATAGAGCTTTTGATGGATATCGATTCCAAGATACCCATATGAAGTAACTTCTTCCAAGTATTTGTTTTTTTTGGATTTATTTGTCATGATGTTAGTTTTTTAGTATTAATAGTCATACCCATCTTGGAGGATTCTTAGTTGTTTTCCAAGATCATAATGAATTCTCACTAAAAGAACAATATTGTCAGCATAAAGGAGAGTGATTATGACTATACCAGTGAGTGTGGGGCGAATACAACTTGCATATTCCAAATACCCTTCTAGCATATCAATGTATATGCCAAAAATGGTAGGGGATAAGGGAAACCCTTGCTTGATGCAAATATTGCATTTAATTTCTTCCAACGAACCCTCAATGGTCCTAAACTAACATGGTAAGAAGATTCTCGTACAAGCTTGTCACAACTCTCAAGTCAAGAGAAGTTATTATCTCTTCTATCCTCTTCTATAGATTTGGCCTAGGAATGGTGTTCAAATATTAACTCTCAAGTCAAGAGAAACCATCATCTCTTCTATCCTCTTCTGTAGATTTGTCCTAGGAATGATGTTCAAATATTCTCTAATGCCAGAGAAAAAAAAGAGATCTATTTTATTATCACAACATTCCTCTACAATGACCTTGAGAGTAATAAGGTGGTCCACGGTTGAATAAAATATCCTAGACCCATCTCCACCTTTACTTCTTTACCATGGCTTTCTAGCCATTCGCTAAATTTACTTTCTAAATATAATTTCATACTGCTAGGCTAAAACATGTTTTATCATAAGAATCCTATAATTTGAGGGAATGATTTTCTCTCACATTTAAAGATAGAAATTATGAGGCTTTGTGCGAAAGGCTCACATAAGCCTTACTCACTAACAAATTAAAAATCTTGCGCATATGAGGGTTGAAGATATGGCCTTCTATTTTATAAAGTTCAACTTAATAGCCTCCACTATCCTTACCTTTCCTATTAAGTAACCTCTTAACCATAAGTTAAATGTCTTCTAAAAAAGACACCATGCTTCAAAGAGGCATCTCAAAAAATATCCATAGTGCAGGAAATTCATACAAAATTTTAAAGTAAAAATTCCATTTCCTCAAAATAATCAGATTACTTTCTTTATTTTTACAAATTAATTTTTTTCTCCAAAACTTTATACGATCATACATAAATAGATTTATTATCTATTCATACTTTGTATTCTTTAAAAGAAAGATTATATGTATTTATGTTATTAAAATTTTGAAGAATCATTAAAGTGTCGCTCTCATTTATATTGGAATTTTACAATCATTATCTTATACAAATATAAAATAAATAAATTACTTAATTTTATATATTTTCATTAATAATTAATATTAATTATTTATTCGTATAAGTTGATAGTTTCAAATAAAGCGTATAAATAATCCTTTAAACATTCAAGGTCTTAGAAATTTTCCAACCATTCAGTTTCTATGGTGTATGCATTTACATTTTCATTTTTGAGTGCAACCAATTTTAAATAAAGACTCTACCGTAAACCTTTTGACGTGGGAAAAATAATGGAACCTATGTTATTATCTCATCTTATGGACCTATGTGTCCAAAATTAATCTCCCTTCTCCATTTCCTCCGTACATTATTGCTTTCCCCAACTTTCAGATTTAAAAGAAAGTTTAGAATTAAATAGGATTGAAAAATTAAAATATTATTAGACATTTATAAAACATAATTAGGTTAATATAATTTTTATAATCCCTTTTTAAAATTTTAGATTACACTGATGATGGTGGTATTAATTAACATATAATTATATTTAAATTTAGTTTATTTTATTTTTTAATAAAGGTACGGAAATTACTTAAGATATTCTATAATTTTATGTGTTCCATTAATTAACCTATATTATATTTTAATTTAGTTTATATGATTTTACGAAAGCTATGGAAATTACTTAAGATATTTTATATCTTTATTTTTATGTTTGAAACACTTTAAGATTGGCATTTTTATTTCACTATAATTTTGATATGGGCAAATGATAAGAAGTTCCGCATTAATTTTGATGAGCACAAAAGATAAAGAAAATTGGTATTCAACCAATATTTTGAAACTATAATTTAATTTAGATGTACACAATATATTCTATCAGAATGTGTGTTTCATCTTCAACTATCACAAAGTGACAGTGATGACAAGTTCTTTTGACTTAAAATGTTCAATGAATTTTCTAGTGCTCTCTGTATCTCATAAGAGCTTGTCCCTATTTTAACAAAATTTATTTTTTTCTTTATACTAGTCACACCATAGATATGCTTTTGATGTTTTAGAGTAAGGTTGATCACCTTGTAATATCATAATTTTCTTTTATACTCTAACTCTTTATGATATCACACTTTCTCATTAAATTTTAGATACAATAATGTGCTTCACATTATCGGTTATTTTTCAAAGTAACATCTTCCTTTATACTCAAATGATTTAGTAAGACTGACATTTTTATCCCAACACCACTTGAGCTAGAAGTGGTCTTGGTACATTTTGAATAAATATCAAAAAGTATCCTATATTATATGTTGTTTATTTTGTTTTTTAATGTTCAATACCTAGTTAATGTGATTCTCATCTCTATAGGGAAAATAAAAATTGAGGAGCATAGGACAGGGGGTATTGCGTTTGGTTTCTAGACTATAAGTCATAAAACACTTTTAGATTTTCTCTATATTTTTCTAACATTCTCTAGGTGTGTTGTAACCTCAAACTTCACAATCATATAAGATAATATGTGTGACAAGAGTCCCAAAGTGGAGTTTATTCTTATCCCATAGCAAAAGAAAATTGACTTACAATGGTTTTCAAACCCATAATAAGCTCCCCACCATCCATTGTCATTTTATTAATGCTATAGATTCATTTGAGCTTGTGGTGAAGCTTGAGCTCTCATATATCTGTATGAGGTCACGTCCTCCAAGTTATTATTTTCATATACAAAAATAGATTAGGTGTTAATTTTGGATTTGATTATTTTTTCAATGTTAATAATCATACCTTCACTAGAGTATAAATCCTTAATAATTTTTAATTGCTTTTGAAGATCATATAAACTCCTTACTAGAAGAACAATATCGCTAGTATAAACGAGGATGATGACTATATAATCTCTATTTGCATTAGCACAACTTGCTTATTCCAAATGATCCTCTAACATGTCAGTGTATATGGAAAAAAGGGTAAAGTATAAGGGGAAACCTTTCTTAACCTCTATATTACAACTAGTGTATTCTAAGAAGCCCTTATTGTTACTAAAATTTCAACAATGTTTTTGTACAACCTTAGTGTAATCACCCTAACTCAAAATAAACCTTTAGCTCCTCTAGAGTATTCCAAAGGTTAGTCATGAATACTATGTTGAAGGATTTCCTAAACTCAAAGGGAAAAAACAACATATTATTTTTATTATTTTGACACTCCTCCACAATTATCCCAACCATAACACGGTGGTTTATATTTAAATAATAACTTCTAAAAATGAGATGGATTGAAAATCATATGTTCACTTTTATATAACAATTCCAAATAACTCGGTTAAAAGATATTTAATTATAATGATATTATAAATTGATAGATTCCTTTTATCCTTAATTTAAAAATAAATATAATATAATTTAAAATCCAATATTAGAAAAAACACAAATTTTTTTAATGTGAAAATTAATCAACTATAGTATTAAAATTAAATCCATACAAAGTTTTGAATTGAATTTCAATTTCCATTAATACTTAGATATAAACACAATATCTCATTAAAAAATAACTATTTTTTAAAGCATTTTCATTGAAGAGACCATAAACATTTGAAATATTCTAATATGAAAACCAATACTCTTAATATTATAACAAAGCTTGTAAAGACATTTCAATACTTTAATTAATTTCTTCACATACACACATGCACACAAAGTTTAACTAAAATTCACAGTCTTGAGATTTTGGATCTCTTTCTCAAATATGGAAAAAGACACCATATCTTAATTGTCATACAAAATCGGTAAGAAACATCATAAGTTATTATTCATTAATTCAGGTTGACTCATTATTGTTATTTAATAAAAACCACACCACCATTAGTGTTTCATAAGAAAGTAGGCTTCAACTACTAAGAGATGCGTATGGGTGTTCTATGGAATTAATCTCTTTTCTTGTTAGGGACGAGAGTCAATGTGCTAGGTACTTTTACAAGTTTCCTCTGCACTTTTATAGAGGTGGTACTATTCTCTTCGTTAACTTTGATATTTAAGATAACTCAATGCATAGATATTCAATAATTCAACACATTAACCGATGAGTGGACCAGGTGGTTTTCTAAAAAAATAATGGAAAGGAATGAAAATAGTAGAAATACATATAATCTTGGTGATTCATTTAATTTTGCACATCCATTCTAACATTATGCGGAAAAAGTACATGAATTTAATTCATAGACAAAAAGTGAAGAAATGACTCATATTTTCGGTGAACTCTAAAATGATTTAATTCATTCAATGATCTTGAAGAGTCATAAGAGAACATTCACAAGACTTCACTACTTATTTAAAAGTCGAGAAATCATGAATAATATGCACTCCCAAAAATGTCTCTCAATGAGAGTATACACACACACACACACGCTCACAGAGAGATATTTTTTGGAGTGCATATTATTCATGGTTTCTAGAGATTTAAATAAGTATTGAAATCTTGTGAATGTTCTCTTATGACTCTTCAAGTTCATTGAATAAATGATACACACACACACTCATAGAGAGATATTTTTGGGAGTGCATATCATTCATGGTTTCTAGACATTTAAATAAGTACTGAAATCTTGTGAATGTTCTCCTGCGATTCTTTAGGATCCTTGAATGAATGAAATTATCTATATATATATAAACCTTCAATAGAGTAAGTACATAAATCATTTTACAAAATCATGATACTTAAGTGTAAAATTGAAGGCATTCATCCCTAGTTGGCTAGGATTGGGCTCTCCTAGACCAATTAATAAGTGGTAACTTAGAAGAAAAGAAACAATTGTAGTCAAGG
>APFE031579071.1:0-20882 GCA_000404065.3 Pinus taeda
AAATATTAAGTAAATTTCAAGTGATGACATAGACTCTTCGCAAAACTCACTCATAAATTGGGGCTATATGAACCAAAGAGATGTTTCTGAATGATTTGGTTATGTTAGTTGTAAGGGAGGTCCAAAATTAATGAGGCTACTTACAACCTGAAGTGACAATTGCCATGCAAATTTATCTTGTTTTAGATACAGAGATAATTCGTTTTTGTCCTAGATTGGCTCCTAAAATAGATTTTTTGAGTTGCAGGCATTATCTAGGCTTGTCTTTCAATCAACAAGGTGGAAAAAGAATCCAAATTAACAATTATTTCTTAATTTGATTGAGCTACAGTTGTTTATAAGTTTCAAGGACCTACAGGGATAATCAATGGTAGTAGTACAATTTTTGAATTTCTGATGTACTAGTAGACTAGAAAAAAATATTACTTCCATATTGATGAGGGTTTTATATGGATTTTGTTAACCAATTTATATTGATTTGATTTCATACTCAGTGACTATGTTTTTTTGTTTGTGGGTTCTTCACCTATTAAAGATTGTTTAATCTACTAAGTTTTTATTATATTTCTTAGTGTCTTAAATGGAACCAATTTACATTTTATTAGTTGATATGAAGTTCGTAGCTTTTATCCTTTGTGCAGATAGTAAAAAATATATGGAGCTATGCATTTCATCACTTCAAGAGCAATAAACACAAGGATATTGAGAAAAGAACTCTAACATTGAGAGTGATTTCGTAGCAATTGTGGAATTGGCTAACATGTCTTGCTTTGTGTTGTTGGCTACTAGGCACAACTTTATTGATCTTGTATACAAGAAAGTAAATTTTCATTTATCTTATACTACATTTACCATGACATTTCCAACATTCAGGGCACTGTTTTCATCACATTTGTACAACAAATTATAACAAAGTACCACACTTTTCTTATCAGATCTAAATTCTCATGAATGTAACAATGGTGACTTTCATCACTACAAGAATATTAAAACCAATTCTATTGAGAAAACAACTCCAACATTAAGAGATATTTCATAGCAATTGTAGAATTGGTGAACATTTCTTTCACTTTGGTGTTTGCTATTCGGCATAGCTCTTTAGATCTTGTATCACATGTTTCTTATCAAATCTGAATTCTCCTATATGCAACAATTGATTTGATAAGGGAGTCTCAAAGGCTGACAGAGTTTGACTATAGATGAGGTTCCATTAAAATGTTTTTGAATGAACTCTGGAAGCTTATTTGATTGAGAGGGCATTAATACATTGTCATGGAAATAACATGCATGGTATCACACTAGCTTGTGAGCCAGCGTTTCCATAGAGAATGCACTCAGGACATAAGTGTGCTTATCTTTCTCAGAATAATATTTTTCATTTGGATCTTATTATATTTAAAAGAAAAGAAAGTAATCATCGTCTTCAAAGTGGTATATATTCATGTCAATTGTATAGCTTATGCACACCAAATATAAGTTATGTGTGTACGCATTCCTGAAAAAATTCCATAGCTAGATTAGTTATATGAATTTTATGAAATGTTTGAATTAGTTCATCAATATTGTCTCTATGAATATGGAAATTGTGCTCTCTTAATATTTCCAACAATTTTCAAAAGCGCGAGGTTAATGAGATACACATTACATTAGATTGATTGAGATATCTAATAAAAATATAAACTTAAAACCTTCTGGTAATTAATGGATGTAGCCCATGGAGATTGATTTTGTGAACTGAAATGGGATTATTTTTAGTGATTTTGTAAGTTCGGTTATATAACAGGATCAATTCTTTTTTAGTGATTTGTAAGTTTTGATTATATAAAGGATAGACCAATGTATTGCAATTTCTGGCGGTCTATGGTTTCAACATGTATTTCATCACCATATTACCTTTTTTGGGTGCTCAATGGACATTGATGTATATTTTTGGTATTTTGAAGTAAATTTCACAATTTTCATGAACATTTTAAAAGTATTTTTAAAATTAGAATAATGTAAAATGAATTGCATCAATGGACTCACCTCCATAATAAAATCATTCATGATATTATTATTTAATTAATTTAAAAGTATAAACAAATATTTTTACAATCATAAATATTTAATTTAATGTACAATTATTATAAAATTATAACATTTCAAAGGATAATAATAAAGAATGAATTTCAAGCATAATACACTTGCATCAACAATCTCACCTCTATTTCTGTTTCTACCACATAAAAAGTCATGTACCACAACCTTTTCATGTAACAATTACCTGGCTTCCAACTCACTAAGATTGAATCATCCTACAATTACTTGGGTTCCAACTCACTAATTGAGGCATCTACGTTAAATGTGGGAGCTCAAGGATGTGTGATTTAAAAGAAGAATATATGGTTACAGATGTATGTGATGACTCCATATTACTATAAGAACAAAAACTCATAAAACCAAGTTCTGTTGGTTCTCGTATCACAATAACATTAGTTGAAAGCATCAAGTTTACTATACACATTGATGGACGAAGTGATGCCTTCTCTTGTGTACATAACTACCCACAATGAATGCATCTAAAGGCTTGTTCCTAATCAATGAAAATTTCAATTATTGTTGGATCAATCATGTCCACAACATTTCCTTATTTATATAATACCCATGCTTGTTGTACTAAAATAAATTATCAAATTAGCAAACTGCATAAGTTAGTCATAGAAATTGGGAAGTTCAGAAAACTGTATAAGTTATTCATATAAGTTGGGTAATTAACTTTTGCTGAATCACAAAAGTTTAACAAATATTATATAAACTTTATATGGTGAGAGGGTCAAGTTTGTTAGGTAAACAATAGTTTGATATAGTTAAAAGTTTTTAAAAGAAACACAACAAAAAAGGTCATTGTTGACGATTGAAAAATGTCACCATAAGCTCATTGATGATGGTCAAAAGAGCTTCCATCACTAGAAATTGAACTTTACCAAAGGTGGCACCGAGAAAAAATACAGGTGTTGTGGTGACATTCAAGGTTTCTCACCAATAATGATTTATAATGACGGATAATGCCTGTCACAATTTCATATGAGAAATGATGAGAGGCATTAGCCTTTGTCACCAAAAAATTGAACATCACCGAAAGTGGCGTCACCAAAAGTATAGGTGTTGTGGTGACATTCAAGGTTCATTATGAATAATGATTATAATGACAGATAGTGACTGTCACCATTTGATATGAACCTCAATGAGTTATTATGATGGACCTTTCAAGGCCATCCCTAATGATTCATATATATATGGTGACATTCATTAACCATCACTATTTCATATTTTGGTGAAGATTGAAAAATGTCACCATAAGCTCATTGTTGATGGTCAAAAGAGTCTCATTCACTAAAAATTAAACATCGCTATTGATTCATATATATGGTGGCATTCATTGATCATCACCATTTCATATTTTGGTGAGGGTCGAGAAATGCCACTATAAGCTCATTGGTGATGGTCAAAAGAGCCTCCATCAGCACCCATTCCATAATAATATCAGGGCACGATGAAATTGAACCACAAACCTCCTTCTTATAAAGAAGGTGCTCTACCATTGAGCTAGCACCCTTTAAAGAATTATACTTTGAAACTTTATAAATTGTAAATTCTACAACTTTCAATAAATTATAAAACTTTGTAAAGCCTTGGAAAATCTGTAACTACACAAACAAAAGAGCATGGAAGTTACAAGTCCCTACTTAATGGTTATGGAATTTATGAAAAGTGGGAGGGAAAATTATTTGTGTGTCAAATATTCAATATATTGAGTTGAATACTCAATTAGAAGTAAACTTTGAAGACATTTATAGTGTATAAATGACCTAAAATTATCAAACCTAAAATATGAAATTACATTAAAGATAGATCTTTCACCTTGTGAATCATGTCAATTTTTTGGGACAACATAAAAATTTGCCTCTAAAATACTAATTTAAGTGTCAAAAAGAAAAAACAATGAGCACATATGATGCAATTATAAATAATGAGTTACATGTGTGAATCTTACTGGGTATGGGATCTAGAAAACTAATAGGCAATTCTTCTCGTTATTAATTAGTTCAAGATGTTAAAGTATAATGATAAATATTAAAGGGGCACTCAAACACTTCCAAATCGACACAATGCACGAATATCCAAAGATGCAATTCCATGGATACAAACAAACAACTCTCTACCTCTCAATGATAACTATGTTTGCTGACAAATAATTCAACTAGAAAAGGGGTGTAAAGACAAAAACCTCAAAGAAAAAAGAACTACACAATACAAAAATACAATTCCTTCCCCCTCTACCTATATTGAACATATTTAGGGGAATAACAAAAAGATCTATAGTGAATAGGACTAGAAATTGCCCCTAAAGGTGCGAAGACACACTAAAGGATTCAAATTTGTCTGCCCATGCCAGGCTTGCATAGAGACACCTTTGATGTAATTACATTTTTTTGTCTCCATGTAGCTAAAGAAAGGTTAAATTCTCTTTAGAAAAATTTGTTGCAAACTCTTCCATTAACATGATTCTTTTATTTTCTAAGAAGAGGATATCCTCTCGTTCATGAATTCATGTTTCCCGAAATGTTTTGGATCCTTTAATAGTTTCACTAAAGACATGTAAAAATCCTATCCATAATGCTAAAGGTAAAGATTGTCCTGAGTTGATTGTTGTCCAGAAACAAAATTCAAGTTCAACCCAAGTTGCGTGATGACCAAAAACAAGTCGTGCATTAATTAATGAGGGAAATCAATTTTTTGTTACATCTAAACCATTCATGATCTCTTAGACCGATTAGTGGTTTCTTTCATCATCTATTATGTTTGCTTCATAAGGTCAATGACTGAACCATCTTCTTTTCTGTATCAATTTCTTGTAGAAGACGTGTCTCAATCTCATCATGAAATATAAGAGGATATCTAATGTTCAACAATTTGTCTACACTCTACAAACTATAAGTGCTTTTCCTTACAATAACTACAATTTAAATATCAACAAAAAGGCTCAGTAGACTGGATTGACTGTTTAGTGGAAGCTTCTAATTGGGGCTTTGCATTTTTCATGTCCTGTAACTTTATAAAGGCTAGAAATTCCATGGAAGAATGAAAGATTACATCACTACAATGCAACTAAAAAAAACAATTAAAATACAAAATGGCAGCTAGTGGTACTAATGTATCTAAGATAATGACGGACAAGGAAATAAGAGTTGGTTGATTGATGGAAGGATCCTTGTATATATGATCCTATTTTATGAATAAAATACTCAATGTAGAGTTATTCCAATTATTGTTAGATATTCTTGTGGTATTGTCCTCACTACTAAATATATCGTTTCACGTGACTATGTTGATACTAGGATCATCTTCACACGGCTCAGATCTCATCATCTGCATATTCTGCGGCAGTTGTTGTTTCTTCTTCTCCTACATCTTCGCTATTAGTACCAGGAAATTTTACTATAACATAATCAAATTTCCAACTGTATTGAAAAGAAGGGTGGGTTAGATTTTGACAGTCACATGCAAAGTGTCTTGGCTCTCCATAGTTGTAGAAAATAACTTGTTCCTGACCTCTTCCAGCTCCTCTTCCTCCTCCTCCTCTTACTCATCCTTGGAATCTTGTGCAAGGCATAGGTGAGCCTTGATCATCTTGTGTTTATTTTCTGGCCTTCACTCTATATAGCGGAGTCCAATCCATCATTAAATGATAGCTTCAACAATTCCTTTCATCATGACCAACTGAATTAAAAAAGCTACAAAATAGCTGCTTAGGAGACTGTACAAACTTCTGTAAAAGAGAACAATTATTTGGAAAATGTTGTCCTGACATTTGGAATATTCTACACCAAGCACGCGCACCATTTCTTGATCCAGCGGAGGATTATGGCTTCAAAGGGTTGAGACCCCCCATAGATTAATAATCTCAGAATATCGGGCACTAATATTCATAATGATGTTCGGTCTTGCACTTTGTGCACCAAACCTCAAAACGTGTTTTTGATTTAATCTCCTATCCGTTCTTCAGATCCTGCAATTATATATGTAGGATTGCTAACTACGACTGGATCTATTGAACTCATATATTTGTGTCTTGGATCAAAGAATCTTCTATCTTCATCATGATCTCTAATGCTTTGTCCTGAGGCCTAATCTTTTTCTAAGATAACGAAAACCTTAAGTGAGGTAATAGCGAAGCTATGTCTATGTCCCTATATTGTTCATCTGAAATCCAAATATTAGCTTGGCTCAATAAACACTTCAGTCACTGATCTATATCCCACGCAGACTAATTACCCTGCATTTGATATCCTTTATTTTGGTCACACATTAAGCTTGTGACTTCGACTTCCTAAAATTTTCATTTAGCACATCCTTTGTGTTGGCTAATGAAGTAGCCAGATGAGTCGTACTATATCTGATGTACCAGGTAAGCGCTCTATCCCACAATTTTGTAACGAATTGTGCTTTCTTCATGTCATCATCATTGACCTACTGTTTCCAGGAAAACTAGTGTCTTTTTTATCTGCTAGTTCCTCTAAGACAGGTAGCTATCTTAGAAACAAATAATCAAAGCAAATTGTGAATTCCTTTATGGATCATAGATAAGAGAGAAGCAAAGATGAACAACCTAGATCTTTCGCTTGGCTCCTTGCTTGTTTCCTCTCTCCCTTGATAGAGCTTGCCAGTCCTCTCCTACTTGTCCCACTTTAGAGAATACCTGTAGAGTCATAGCAACAAAACACCATCAAAGCATCTCGATCTATGATATCATAAACAATGCAGAATCAGAAATAAATTGACCATACAATTGCATCGACAAACAACAAGATTTACAAATACACAATCATATGGAGGAAAACTCAAAGAAATTTATTACTAGTAGAAATAGAAGAGAGGATTGCAACCCAGTTTTCTGATCCAGCATCATCCTACCAGCATCAAAGCCCTCTTCACCTCATGAAAAGAAAGATCACCCAACAATACAATGTCTCTTCTAAAAGAGAAACCAACAGCACTTCCTTACAAATTACAAAATTCCAGTCCCCTAGATCTCTCCATTTATAGATATTTGTAGAGGGGTGAGTCAGCTCTGGATTTTTTATTAGTGTCATTCCATTGATAGTTCTTGGTTCCACTTGGAGATTTCATTGATCTCTTACTCATCCTTGTGCGAATTCGGAGAGGCAAGTGTCATATGAGAAGTTTCTAGAATATTCACTAGGTTTCCACTTAGCAATCTGTCTTTTCCATTTGTCTACTCTCGCTCATCACATCCCATAGAAGGCTCATTCCGTATGCATCGCACTTGGGTAGTGTAGCAGCCAGTATGCATCACATCTTGAGCATGGAGCAGTCTGTATGGTATAGTTTTGGCTAGTTCTGAGTGGTTTCAGGGGAAATTCTAGGAAATGTTGTAATCATTTGACCATGATTCCTTAGGGTATGAAACAACACTTTTAGGGGTTTAAGAGCCCTTGGTTTATTGACATATGTGATTGGGGTTGCAGTTCCCAAATATGTCTATAATAGTTTCCCCCTAAAGCATGAGTTTGTAAATCTTCTAATGTCGGGTGAAATGCTTTATCATGAGTATGCGAGGTATTTGAACTAGAAGGTGACCTGTATAAAATACAATACAATGCATCATCTTCATATTATTTTCATGAACTAGCTGAGGTGGGATTCCCATGCTCAGCTTTATAAATTCATTTCCATGTACATAAGACAGATAATCATTTTTTGTTGTAGACTAGTGATTATTTGTATGTAGAGTCATCATCCCTTAGCTTGGATGGTCCTCTGTGTAGCTTCTGTGTACATTTGATGTCTTTATGTTCCTAAATATATCACAACCCGGATGGATGAAACTAGATTCGGGGTCTTCAAACTCATTCCATCTTCACTCGATGCACAAGTCGATCCATGTGAAAATATGTTCTGAAGTCAAACATGGAAAAAAAATTCTTGATTACCTGCCAATGATGTAAGTTGTTAACAAGCATGAGAGAAATCACCAATAATGATAATGACTCTCAAGTTACTGCAGTACAATTCACGTGGTGTGAATATATGATCTGATGTCGAACACCACACAAAATCTTTCGGTCGAAGGCCATTAATGTAACCTATCAGCAAAAGTGAGAAAGTTGCCATTGAGGCAAGCAAGCTTCAAAGTATTGAAAGGTTTTTTCCTAAGTCAATATCTTAGATAATGAGCTGATGTCGACAAGAAGTGACCCGTCGTAGGAGGGCCTTAATGTATCCCACATCTATGACATGAAACGAAGCGAATGATTCTACGAAGGTGAAAAGGATCTGATGATACAAGGTTCAAGAATGGCAGTCATGAAAAATGGAGGGTGAAGGTATTGCAGTGGGTGAGGCATTAGCTAGGTGGTGAATTCTCTGAGTGACCTCTCTTGATCATATCAGTGACACTAAGATGGATTGGTAGTGTTAGCCCCACAAAAGGATGGTAGAGAGGAAAAATGTTGATGTGACCGGTGAATGGAATAACCCAAACTGACTCAATCATGGTGATGGAGTGAAAGTGTCATGTTCAAGAGCGACCTGCTACCAATGAAGTTCCTCAAGTTTTCTTCCCTTTTTCCCCAGTCATTTTTGACCAATACCTCTTTATTTTTGTCAAGCTCGAGGAGGATAACATATGCTTCTTATATAGTTTTCCTAGACTCTGATCCAAGACACGAATATAGGAGTTCAATAGATCCAGTCATAGTTAGCAAGCCTACATATAGATATGCAGGATCTAAAGAAGGGATAGGAGGTTAAATTGGAAACATGTTTTCATGTTTCGTGCATGAAGTGCAAGACTGAAGCTCATCATAAATATCAGTGCCCTATATTCCAAGATTATATATCTATGGGGGGCCTCAACCCTCTAAGGCAATAATCTTCCGCTGGATCAAGCACTGGTGCAATTGCTTGGTGTATCATATACCAAGTGTCAGGACAACATTTTCCAGATATTTGTTCTCTATTACAGAAGTTCGTAGAGTCTCCTAAGCAACTCTTTTGTAAATTTTTTAATTCGGTTGGTCATGATAAAAGTAATTGTTGAAGCTATGAGATAATGACAGACTCAACTCTACTGTATAGAATGAAGGTTGAAAACTGCACACAGAATGATCAAGGCTCAACTATGCCTCGCAGAGGATTCAGAGGATGAGGAAGAGGAGGAGGAGGAGGAAGTGGAAGAGGTCAGGGATAGGTTATTTTGTACAAATATGGAGAACCAAGACACTTTGCATGTGACTGTCAAAATCTAACTCACCCTTACTTTCAATATAACCATAAATTTGATTATGTTATAGTAAGATTTCCTAGTACTAATAGCGAAGATGTATGAGAAGAAGAAAGAACAACCAATGTAGAGTATTCAGATGATGAGATCCAAGCCATGTGAAGATGATCCTAGTATCAACATAGTAACGTGAAATGGTATATCCAGTAGTGAAGGCAATACCACAAGAATCTCTAACAGTAATTGGAAAAACTCTGCACTGAGTATTTTATTCAGAAAATAGGATCACATGTACAAGGATCATTCCATCAATCAACCAACTCTTTTTTCCTTATCCATCATGATCTTAGATACATGAGTACCATCAGTTTCCATTTTATATTTTAAGTGTTATTTTTTTAGTTGCATTGTAGTGATGTAACATTTCGTTCTTCCATGGAATTTCTAGCCTTTATAAAGTTACGAGAACATGAAAAATGTGGAGCCCCAATTAAAAGCTTACACTAAACAGTCAATCCAATCTACTTAGTTCTTTTTTTGATATTTAAATTGCATTTATTGTAAAAGAAAAAGCACTTATAGTTTGTGGAGAGTACATAAATTGTTGATCATTAGATATCCTCTTATATTTCATGATGAGATTGAGACATGTCTTCTACAAGAAATTGATACAAAAAACAAGATGGTGTGGTCATTGAACTTAAAAAGTAAACATAATAGATCATGAAACAAACCACTAATTAGTCTGAGAGATCGTGAATGACGTAGAAGTAAAAGAAAATGATTTCCCTCATTAACCGATGCAAGACTTGTTTCTGGTCAATATGCAACTTCGGTTGAACTTGAGTTTTTTTTTTTGGCCAACAAGCAAATTAGGACAAACTTTAACTCTAACATTATGGATAGGATTTTTACATGTTTTCAGTGACACTATTAAAGCATCCAAAACATTTTGGGAAACTTGAATTCATGAACTAGAGCATATCCTCTTCTTAGAAAAGAAAATAATCATGCTAATGGAAGAGTTTGCAACAATTTTTTCTAAAGGGAATTTAACCTTTTTTTGGCTAAATGAAGACAAAACAATGTAATTACATCAAAGGTGTCTCTCTGCAAGCTTGGGATGGGCAGACACATTTAAATCCTTCGATGTATCTTTGCACCTTTAGTGGCAATTTCTAGTCCTATTCCGTATAGATCTTTTTGTTATTCTCCTAAATCTATTCTATAAAGGTAGAGGGGGAATGAACTGTATTTTTGTATTGTATATTTCTTTTTTCATTGAGGTTTTTGTCTTGACACCCCTTTTATACTTCAATTATTTGTCGGCAAACATAGTTATCATTGAGAGGTATAGAGTTATTTGTTTGTATCCATGGAATTGCATCTTTGGATACTCGTGCATGGTGTGGATTTGGAAGTGTTTGAATGGCCCTTGAATATTTTGTTGGTGTACAAAATATTAGGCAAATTTTGTGCTTACAATTTTAACATAAGTTTAGCGGTTACATTTTACGATCATTGTTATTAATCATTGTATTTTAACATCTTGAATTATTTAATAACGAGAAGCATTACTCATTAGTTTCTAGACTCCATACAGAGTAGGATTCAAACATGTAACTCATTATTTATAATTGCATCATATGTGATTGCTATTTTTTCTTTTTGACATGTAAATCAGTCTTTTAGAGGCAAATGTTTATGCTGTCCCAAAAAATTGACATGATTCACAAGGTGAAAAATTTATCTTTATTGTAATTGCAGATTTTAGGTTTAATAATTTTAGGTCATTTATACACTATAAATGTCTTCAAAGTTTACTTCTAATTGAGTATTCAAAATTTACCTCAAAATACCAAAAGTATGCACCAATGTCCATCGAGCACCCAAAATTAGTAATATGGTCATGAAATACATGTTGAAGCAAACAAATTTAGCATATGAATACCAAAGCTATAGACCATTGTCCATGGACCACCCAAAAATTGCAATACATTGGTCTATCCAATTATACAATCAAAACTTAAAAATTACTAAACATTTTTCTATCCTATTATATAACTGAAACTTACAAAATCACTAAACATATTCCAATTTCAGTTGACAAAATCAATCTCCATGGGCTACATCCATTAATTACGACAAGGTTTTAAGTCTATATTTTATTAGATGTCTCAATCAATCTAATGTAATGTGTATCTCATTAATCTCACACTTTTGAAAATTGCGGGAAATAATAAGAGAGCACAATTTCCATATTCATGGAGACAATATTGATGAAGTTATTCAAACATTCCATAAAATTCATTTAACTAATCTAGCTATGGAATTTTCAAGATGATGACTAATTTCTCTTCTTTTAAATATAATAAGATCCAAATGAAAAATATTATTTTAAGGAGAAAGAAAAGCACATTTATCTCCTGAGCACAATCTCTATGCAAATGGTGACTCACAAGCTAGTGTGTCACCATGAATGTGATTTTCATGACAATGCATTAATGCCCTCTCAATCAAACAAGCTTTCAAATGTCAACCAAAAACATTTAAATGGAATCCCATCTAGAATGGAACCCTGTGAGCCGATGTTGAGACTCCCTTATCAAATCAGTTGTTGCATATAGGAGAATGTATATTTGACAAGAAAAGTGTGATACTCTTTTGTAATTTTCTCTACAAATGTGTTGACAAGTTTGCCCTGAATGTTGACAATCTAATGGTTAATGTAGTATAAGTTAAAGGAAATTTTACAATCTTCTATACAAGATCGAGAGAGATATGCCCAATAGCCAACACCAAAGGTAATGAAATGCTCACCAATTCCACAATTTCTACGAGATATCTCTGAATGTTAGAGTTGTTTTCTCAATAGAATTGGTTTTAATACTCTCGTAGTGATGAAAGTCACCATTGTTACATTCATGAGAATTTAGATCTGATAAGAAAAGTGTGATACTTTGTTATAATTTGTTGTACAAATGTGATGGAATGTGTGCCCTAAATGTTGGAAATGTCATGGTAAATGTAGTATAAGATAAATGAAAATTTAATTTCTTCTATACAAGATCAATAAATTTGTGCCGAGTATCCAACAACACAAAGCAAGGTATGTTCGCCAATTCCACAACTGCTACCAAATCTCTCTTAATGCTAGAGTTATTTTCTTAATATCCTTGTGTTTATTGCTCTTGAAGTGATGAAACCAATCTCTCCATATATTGTTTACCATCTGCACAAAGAATAAAAGCGACCAACTTCATATCAACTACTAAAATGTAAATTGGTTCCATTTAAGACACTAAGAAATACAATCAAAACTTAGTAGATTAAACAATCTTTAATACATGAAGAATCCCAAACAAAAAAACATAGTGACTGAGTAGGAAAGAAAATCAACATAAACTCGTTAACAAAATCCATATAAAACCCTCATAAATATGGAAGTAATATTTGTTTCCAGTATACTAGTGCATCAAAAATTTAAAATTTGTGCTACTACCATTCGATTGTACATGTAGGTCATTGAAATTTATAAACAACTGTAGTTCAATCAAATTAAGAAATAATTGTTAATATTCGGGAAATAATAAGAGAGCACAATTTCCATATTCACGGAGACAATATTGATGAAGTAATTCAAACATTTCATAAAATTCATTTAACTAATCTAGCTATGGAATTTTCAAGATGATGACTACTTTCTTTTCTTTTAAATATAATAAGATCCAAATGGAAAATATTATTTTAAGGAGAAAGAAAAGCACATTTATGTCCTGAGCACAATCTCTATGCAAATGGTGACTCACAAGCTAGTGTGTCACCGTGAATGTGATTTTCATGACAATGCATTAATGCCCTCTCAATCAAACAAGCTTACAAATTTCAAACAAAAACATTTAAATGGAATCCCATCTAGAATTGAACCCTGTGAGACGATGTTGAGACTCCCTTATAAATCAGTTGTTGCATATAGGAGAATGTAGATTTGACAAGAAAAGTGTGATACTCTATTGTAATTTTCTCTACAAATGTGATGACAAGTGTGCCCTGAATTTTGACAATCTAATGGTTAATGTAGTATAAGTTAAAGGAAATTTTACAATCTTCTATACAAGATCGAGAGAGCTATGCCCAATAGCCAACACCAAAGGTAATGACATGCTCACCAATTCCACAATTTCTATGAGATATCTCTGAATGTTGGAGTTGTTTTCTCAATAGAATTGGTTTTAATACTCTTGTAGTGATGAAAGTCACCATTGTTACTTTCATGAGAATTTAGATCTGATAAGAAAAGTGTGATACTTTGTTATAATTTGTTGTACAAATGTGATGGAGTGTGTGCCCTAAATGTTGGAAATGTAATAGTAAATGTAGTATAAGATAAATGAAAATTTAATTTCTTCTATGCAAGATCAATAAAGTTGTGCCCAGTATCCAACAACACAAAGCAAGATATGTTCGACAATTCCACGACTGCTACCAAATCTCTCTTAATGCTAGATTTATTTTCTCAATATCCTTGTGTTTATTGCTCTTCAAGTGATGAAACCAATCACTCCATATATTTTTTACCATCTGCACAAAGAATAAAAGCGACCAACTTCATATCAACTACTAAAATGTAAATTGGTTCCATTTAAGACACTAAGAAATACAATGAAAACTTAGTAGATTAAACAATCTTTAATACATGAAGAATCCCAAACAAAAAAAAATAGTGACTGAGTACGAAAGAAAATCAACATAAACTCGTTAACAAAATCCATATAAAACCCTCATGAATATGGAAGTAATATTTGTTTCCAGTATACTAGTGCATCAAAAATTCAAAAATTGTGCTACTACCATTCGATTGTCCATGTAGGTCATTGAAATTTATAAACAACTGTAGTTCAATAAAATTAAGAAATAATTGTTAATTTGGATTTTTTTCCCCTGCTATTGATTGAAGGACAAGCATCGATAATGTTTGCAACTCAAAAAATCTATTTTAGGAGCCAGGTGAGGACCAAAACTAATTATCTCTATATCTAAAAGAAGAGAAATTTTGCATGGCAATTTTCACTTCACGTTGTAAGTAGCCTCATTAATTTTGGATCCCCGTTACAACTAACATAACCAAATCATTCAACAACATCCCTTTGGTTCATATAGACCCAATTTGTGAGTGTATTTTGTGAAGAGTCTATGTCATCACTTGCAATTTACTTAATATCTTCAAGGAATTTTTTGTACATCACATAATAAATATTGCAAACCCAAAAATAAGATGATAATATAGGTGCATATGTTACAAATGTCATGATAAGCCTCAACTATGGTCTCTTTAGCAACCATCCATTAAGCAATTCTAACAATAGGTTTGTGCTTAAGCTATCTCATGAGCTTCAACTACACTAATATAGCTAACATAGCCCTGACCCTCATGAACATAGTATAGGGAGTACAAGGTCTATTATAAAGATAACCTTAGCTATCAAGAAATTGCACCAACATAGTACATTTTTTTGGACATTGGATAAACATTTTCCCCCTGTGTGTTTCATACCATGTTCTTAACCGCCTCTCATGGATCCATTAACTATGGTGATGCATCTATTTACTAACACCTACAGGTTTTGGTGAAACAATAATCATGATTCCAACACTTTTCTAGAACATGTCTCTCCAATTAATATTATTATCTCAAATGGGTAGTTATAGCTCACTTAACTTTTAATATTCTAAATCACCTTAGAGAATCAAGTAACTTATTATAAAATAATGTGTGATGCATAAATAATGGTTTTCTAATATGTATCTCAAGTCCGGAGGAACATTTTTTATACCCCGCTCAGTCCCAACATCCCTTATTCTTTTTTTAGCTTGCACCATGAGACTCCTCGCAAAAATTTGAACTATCAGGCACATGGTAGTTGTTACATATAGGATATTTTAGATATGATAAGAAAAGTGTGATACTTTGTTGTAATTTTCTCTACAAATGTGATGGAAAGTGTGCACTAAATGTAGGAAATTTGATAGTGGATGTACTAAAAGATAAATGAAAATTTACACTCTTCTATACAAGATAAAGAAATCTATGCTTAATAGCCACCAACATAGAGCAAGACATGTTGGCCAATTGCACAATTTCTACCAAATTTGTCTCAATGTTCAAGTTGTTTTCTTAATAGACTTTTTTTTTACTACTCTTGAAGTGATGCAAGGCGCCAATGTTGCATATACGAGCATTTAGAGCTGATAAAAATGTGTGAAAGTCTATTATAATTTTCTGTACAAATCTGATGGCAAGGGAGCCCTTAAGGTTGAAAATTTCATGGCTAATATAGTATACATAAATACAAACTTACTTTCTTCCATACAAGATCAAGAAAGCTATGCTTAGTAGCTAACACCATTGAGCAGGACATGTTTTTCAATTCCACAATGACTACCAAATCTCTCTTAGTGCTAGAGTTATTTTCTCAATAGCCTTGTCTTTACTATCCTTGAAGTGATGAAATCCATCATGTTTTCTAACTATCTACAAAAAGAACAAAATCGACCAACTTCATATCAAATACTGAAATATAAATTAGTTTCTTTTAAGACATTAGAAATACAATGAAGAGTTTAATAGGTCCAGAACCTACAAACAAAATGGAATACTCAGTGAGTATGAAATCAAATCAACATAAAATTGTTAACATCATCCATATAAACCCTCATCAATATGGAACTAGGATTTGTAAAAACACTAGGTTCATTATATTATAATCTTAAGATTCTTCAGGTTGGCAAGAAGACTACCTAAAGAAAAGCTAACATGGAACAACATATTCTCAAGAGAAAAATATTCATGCACCTTTAATTTCAACATAGGCATCATGATTTGTAATGCTTTTAAGTATAATAGTAAGGATCCCATTAATCATAACAATGACAATGTTTATGTTCCTCCATGTAATAATAAAGTTGTTAATTTTTTCCTTTCGTAATCTTGTTTTTAGCCTTTTGGAGAGGGGTTTAAACTTTTCCCTTGCTTCAAGAAAAATTTGGGTAGATGATATTATGTGTGACATTGAATTTGGAATAAGAGGCTTATGAGATAGTACTAAACACGTAATTAGACAAGTCTATGTTTTTATTCCAAGGAAAGCTAAACCCCCGAGGAATGACATCACGAAGTAGGAGTTTGAGGCACTCAAATCCATGAATAGGAACCAAGAAATTCTTGTCTTGAAGGCTGAAAAAGGTGGGGCCACTATAATCCTTGATAAGGTCGATTATTGGAAGAATATGTTGGATCACTTGGAGAACAATGGAAACTATAGGAAACTTGATAAGAATCCCATAAAAAGGATCTCTATAATGGTGGCTCTCTCCAACAAATCTAGTAGCTTTGTTAGCTCCTTTAGCCATAATCTTATCAAGAGTAGCCCCATCACTCCTCAAATCTATGGACTTCTGAAAATCCATAAAGAGGGAGTCCCGCATAGGACCATTGTCAACACCATAGGCGGGACATCCTACCCTTTAGCTAAATATCTAGCCTTGAAGCTTAAGCCCCTTGTTGGTCAAACAGATTCATTTGTAAAAGACTCCTCATCGTTTGTCAATGAGTTAAATGATGTGAATTTTAATCTCGGAAACATTCTTGTAAGCTTCAATGTGGTTTCCTTGTATACTAATATCCCTCTCAAAGAAGCCTTGGATGCCATCTTTTGCCTTACTCTATTAGAATTTTCTCTACAAATATTATGGCAAGTGTGCCCTTAAGGTTGGAAATTTCATGGTTAATATAGTATAGATAAATGTAAATTTACTTTCTTCTATACAAGATCAAGAAAGCTATGATTAGTAGCTAAGACCATATAGACCAAGACATGGTTTTCAATTCCACAATGACTACCAAATCTCTCTTAGTGCTAGAGTTCTTTTCTCAATAGCCTTGTCTTTATTGTTCTTGAAATGATGAAATCCGTCATGTTTTTTTTACTATCTGCACAAATAATAAAGATGACCAACTTCATATCAAATACCGAAATATAAATTAGTTCATTTTAAGACACTCATAAATACAATGAAAACTTAGTATATTAAACAATCTTTACTAGATGGAGAAGCCACAAATAAAAAATAATGGTCAGCGAGTATGAAATCAAATCAACATAAATTTGTTAATATCCATATAAAGCCCTCATCAATATGAAACTAGGATTTGTAAAAAAAGTAGGTTCATTATACTATTATCTTAAGATTCTTTAGTTGGCAAGAACAGTATCTAAAGAAAAGATAACATGGAACAACATATTCTCATGAAAAAAGTATTCATGCACCCGCATAAGCCTCATGATTTGTAAGGCTCAAAGAAGCAATATCGCAATAATATTTAATAGTAGCATTATCCTTTCCTTTTGTTGATATCTTTTTGTCTTTCAACAATTGTTAAAGAACGTCAATTAGTGTTATATGCTATTGCATCACAACGTTTCATTAGCAATATATGGTACAATTGCTAATTAAATTAAAATTGAAAATTTTTATCTATCTATCTACTAATAATAATAATAATAATAAATTAAAATGAGAAAAAATTACTTTTAAAAATGGATACATCAACATTGGTGCATGCACAAAATACATTAGAAAGAAAATTGTAGCGGGCAATATTTTGTTTGTGGTTAAAGAAGAGACACCACGAATAACGTTACCAAATGGTACTTATAAATACATTAATAGAAAATCTCATGGTAGATTACACATTACACGATATCTCATTCTGGACCTACGAGTTTGGTTTAGTTATCATGGAGAGTGGACCAGACGCAGAAATGCATGCAAAAGTTGAGGAGATTATCAATATATTACACCTCCCATATTATAATAAAGAGTTTAATAAATACACCCAGAACATAGAAATAACTTTACGAGTTCAATCAGAATTCAATTTGAAAGTTCAGGAAATAACCAAAAATATAGAACTCGTTAGGGAAAAATTAGAGAAATCTTTGTTTTTTGAGGAATTTATGAGACAAATGAAGAGCCCAGAGGTGGTGGCGGGAATGGAAAGGGTGATGGGCACAGACCCTCATCAGTAACAATTACAACTGGTTCTCTATGGCATTGGAAGGTTGACTCCTACAAGGAAAACCCAAGATGTGAGGATGTGGAAAATCCAGTATGTGGAGCCCTTTTATCGAGAGAGAAATTTCCATGGGTAAATAATGATATAATGGTGTATATTTCCCTCCTTTCCCTCTCTCCCTCTGACTCTCTATATTTCTCTTCTGGGTATTACGACATGGTATTGTAAAAAGACACATTTAAAGTTAATATTATCCATGGTAATATTCATGACTAAAATTCTTCTTATAATGAAAATATTAGTTTTTTATTGGCTTACTAATTCAATTTAAAGATGGTTATACAATTGTTATTTTACTTTATATTGTAAAATAGATGTTAATTTATAATTTCTATTTATGTGTTATACATTTTAATGTGGTATGGATATTATACTTTCTTTTATCTAAAGAATTGTTTGTAATTTTATTAATAGAAAATTTACAATATAAAAAAAAATGAATTTAAAAAATATCTCACATCTCACATGTCAAAATTAACATCTCACATCTCACCGGGAAAAACACATGAATATACCATATCAAGCAATTGATTTTACTACTTTACATTTTGGTCCTTCCATAAATTTAATTTTTCGTCAATTTTCCCTTAAATCTAACT
This sequence comes from Pinus taeda, assembly GCA_000404065.3. Classification (NCBI taxonomy): domain Eukaryota; kingdom Viridiplantae; phylum Streptophyta; class Pinopsida; order Pinales; family Pinaceae; genus Pinus; species Pinus taeda. The sequence continues at coordinate 19,022 of APFE031579071.1, forward strand.
AATATTTTTTGGGACTTACAAGTTTAACCTAAATAATCTATATAAATTTCAAAAATACAACTTAAACAAAGGAAAATTACACATAAAAATAGAGCCAATAAAAATTCATTGAGATTAGGGATGCATTTTTTTTTTTTTGCAATTTTTGCCCTCTAAATGTGGTTTGTAAGGGATCAAATCCCTCTCTCCTCATGATACATATATGATTAAAATGTATCTATAATGGTATATAAGTTAAACATATATAAATTTAATGAAAACATGGAACAAGATTCTTAACCATGAAAATTTACCCTCACTTTACCTTAGAGATTCTTTTATGTAAATAAACTTTGTTAGAATACAATGGTTCAATACCATGGTTTATCAATGTCGCGTTAAAAAAACCCATAACTTACTTTATAAGATACTTTTCCATATCACATATCTTTTTAATGAATCAATTTAGTTCATATCACTTGAGCTTCAACTTTGGGACACCATTATTCATACAACCATTTTATTTAGAAATCACCTCACTTTACCAATTATTTGCTTTGAGTCATTATTTCATTCTATACCTTAGGGATTGAAAGGATTTTATTGACTCCACATAATAATTCATGGAGTCGAGTGTGATTTTTAAGAAATTTATTGTTGTTGGGATATCTTGTCAATCATGGCAACTAGGTGATGGAGATACACTAATGGAAGTGGCCAAGCAACACAGGTGTCAAAAGAGGCAACATGATGGAGAGGATGATAAATTGGTAGCAGAGACTTTGGATCAAATTTTCTATCCCCATATCAGCTGAAGAGAAGGTGAGACCCCCACAGATGGATAATGATCGGATAAATATTTCTAATAGTATGTGGAAGTCCCACAATGGCTTCCTAGATTGTAATATAGAGCCACTTAATTATCTATTACCCTCAAAGACCTTTACAAAAAGTTAAAAGTGGTGGAGATCTTGGCACGTAGCTAAGCTTGGATTTTTTCCAAATGAGGAATAATGGAGCCTCTAAGCGAGAGCTTCGATATCCTGTGGATGCCAAAGTGGCAACGAAACAACATTTGATTCGAATGGATCAAAATAAGTGGAGCCCACTTCACAAGATAGATTGGAGGAATTACCCTTAAGGATTTACCCTGGAGGATTTATCCTGGTGGGAAAGTATGGTTCCCGAGATCTAATTCTCTGGGCTACGACAAAAATACTAGAAAGCATTAGAGGGGAAACACATTGGATTAAGTAGGATTCCACAACCATCATAACCTGACGGTAGCTCACCACACATGTTATTTTGGAGTGCCTAGGACTAAGTGACTGGGTGGATGAATTTGGGACAACTTGGTAGGGAGCTATGCGCCACCTAATGGGGATTGAGCAGATGGAGCCTACTCGATGATATCACCTCAGTGGGAGTACCTTGGAGATGTGCGAATGGAACACAAAGTATGGTGTCGTGAAGGAAATGTCAGGCCATGACAACATAAGTGTGAACCAATGAAAGCGAGATAGTCAGAGTCCAACTCTGCCAGCTCAGCCTACGTATGGGAGCCTGAAAGGAATAACCTAGAGGTTTTGCAAAGATAAATAAAGAAGGTTCCATCGAGGCCAAAAACCAAATTAAAAAGGATTTTGTCTACAAAATAGCAATGCAGAGGTCTTTCCTCCCTCCTCACAGATACAGATAGGAGGTAGAATCATATTGGCCCGCAGGAGATGATGTGGGCTCATGACATCATCATGACATGGACCAATCAAAGGTGGGAAGGTGGTATGAAATTTTCATGAAGTTATAACAACAGGAGATGGAGGGGCCAAGACATGTTGGCATGTGACATGGTGCAACAACAACATAAAAAAAAAAAAAAAAA
>APFE031579072.1:0-12828 GCA_000404065.3 Pinus taeda
CAATTTTTTATCGTTATCTTATTCAGTGCTTGGTAATCAATGCACATTCTCCACGAGCCATCTTTCTTTCTCACCAAAAGAATTGGAAACCCACATGGTGATGTGTTAGGTATGATGAACACCTACTTGAGCAGCTCCTGTACCTGCTTCTTGATTTTTGCATTCTGTAAAGCGGACAACCTGTAGATTCGAATGTTAGGCAATGGAGCATCTTGTTGTAAATTAATATCATTTACTACTTCCTTTTTGGGTGGCAGACCTTGACGTTCTTGAAACAATATATCATATTTTGAAACAAATTCTTCTTACTCAGCTTGGTGTTTAGCATCACATCCCTCAAACACATTGGTTTTATCACTTATCTTTTCCTTTACAACCATCAATAAAAATTGTTTTCTTGAATTTACAATTTGTTTCATCTGCCCTGAGTTTATGAGAGTATAATTATTTTTGAGTTCATGAGCTCTTATAATATATTTGATTCCATCTCTAACAAGTTGATACTTGTTCTTATCTCTATAGGAAATAGCTTTTCTATCATACAAGTAAAGACTTCCTATTAAAACAATTCCACATATATCCAAATGAACTATATCTAACTCAACCTCATCTACAAATGCCAACCCAAAAGAAAACCTAAGTTTACATTGTCTAGTCACTTGTTGTTGTGCTTTATCACATAACCAACCTAATGGATATGGCTTCTCGTGAGGTGTGGTTATTAATCCCAACTTCTTTACAATTGCTTCAAAAATTAAATTTACTTGTGATCCACTATAAAGAAAAGTATGAACCTTTTGTTGCTTGAAAACAAATCGAATATGAAAAAGCTCATGCCTTTTCCTCTTATTTTCTTCATTATCAACAGATTGTACAGAATTACTAGCAGATGCTTCAAAATTTTTACCTTTTATACCTATGGCTATGATTGTTGTTTCATCTCCTGAGTCTAACCCCAAATCCTTTTGAATAGCTACAACAGTCTTCTTCTTCTTGCCCTCGAACTTATTGGGTTTTAGCTCTAGATGAATGATCCAACAGTGTTCATCATCATGCCCATCCTTCTTATAATGAGTGGATGAAAAATTGGTCTTTTGTACAGTATTGGCCTTCCTCTCTTTCCATTTATGTTTTCTTTTCTCCTTATTCTTACTTGCAGTGGGTTTGGATGATCCCCCAACTTATAGGTTCCCATTCTTACCTCTAGCATCTAGATGCGTAGACTAGATGGATACCTCATCTATGCTAGTGCGATTAAACATCAGGACAGTGTGCCTCATGTAGCTGTGTAGACCACGTATATACTTCAACAAAGTTTCAGATGAGTATAAAGAAATTCCTAGAATCAAAGCTACTTTCCTAGATTCTCGGGTGTAACCTTGTACACTTTTCCCTTTCAATTGGTGAAGAGTCTGCCAGCTCATCATGGCTTGCTGCATATAAGCTAGTGGATAGAATTGCTTTTTAATTGTAGAAACAAATTCACTCTAGATAGAAAGAATCTTACCATGTTTCTTCATGTCAGCTTATGTCCTTCCTTCCCACCATACCAAGGTAGTGACCCCAAGGCATAGGCTGGCCAGCTAAATCTTACTCTTGTTTGAATCAATGCTCTACAATCTACAATAAACATCGATCTATCTGATCCCATTATCCAACTTCTTTGCATTCAAATCTCCATCATATATCAGAAAATCAAACTTAACATCTAATTTAATCAAATATGCTTTCTTTTTATTTTTAGGGCTATTAGGAGGTGTGGGAAGTTTTTCTTGTTTCCATTTTCCTTTAGAGTGGACATGGAGGAGAAATTCTTCTTCTCCTTTATCTTGTCTGGAGTTTGATGAATCTTCAGCTTTACGTCTTTTATATTCTCCATACATTTCTTCCACCATGGCTTTCATGGTCGGGAAACCATCCATGAACTGCGAGTCTAATTCCAAGGGGTTTTCTTCTGACATTTTCCTCTTGCAATGGACTCTTCCAATTTCAGGGTTAGCTTCAACCAACTCGCCTTCTACTAGTTTAAGCTATGATCTAGTTAGCATTCAACAAAAAAATCCAGCACAAGCTTGTCTAACCTTAGTACCCTAGAGGTCTGATTCCACTTGATCTGGAATTTATCCAGGACAAAGAATTAAAGGTATTACAGACTCATGTGCATTGATGTGCCTATGTTACTTTATGCGATGGATCAATAACATTGCTATAATACATAGACACTAGGCGAGTTAGAGAAAACATAACAGTCAAACATGTAATACAAGAAGTTTAATAAGGAGTTCACCCAATGCTCATGGGCTACATCTCCTGGTCCAGCTTTCAGTGGTGGCCTCTCTATTATGTTTTCAAAGTAGAGTTTTTGTACAACAGTGAACTAAATTTGAGTCTCACTCAACAGATATGAATGAGTAGGATTGGAGTACATAGACTCCCCTTACTAGTACTTGACCTATGCTGGTCACAGTAGTATGAGTCCAATCTGAAACTCATACATGATAGACCTATGCGGAGGAGCTCTCTTGAGCCTCTCAAGCTTTCTCTGGAGTGCATAGACTCTTTGACTCTCTCTGGCTTTGTATGGCTTGACGCTGCCTTCAGGTCAACTCGAATTCTTCTCTCTGTTCTCTGATCTTAGCTTTCTACGTCTAACTAACTCCTCTCTATGTTGTCTCTGTGTGTTCTCTGATTTTGTTAGTCATGGCTTTAAAGCCAGTCTGCTTTCTATTGGTTCGAAACCGCTTCCTGGTGTTCTGGTTTTCTTACCTCTGTCCATTCGAACTCCCCTATTCTGCATCATCATCGCTGTGTAACACGTCACAGGGAGGTGGCCACCTGTTTCCTAATGAACTGAGTGTGTCAGATTCCTTGAATCACTTTTGAATGGCCATTATTTCCGCTTTCTTCAGGATCACCTGCGAAACACGAATCATTTTCCAACTAATTGTGCATGTCGGACTTCAAATTCCATGTAATCTTTCTTTATAAGCTTGTCAAATGTAGTCATTTATTGAGACGTGCCTTCATCGTTAATTCGGGCCCCCAGATCCTATGGTCATCATTCATATCGGGTAGGTAAGTAGCATGATGTTTACCCATCCGATGTGAGCAGTTTTCTCTCTCTTCCACCAAATTTGTGTCACTCAATGTGTGGCATCAGGTGCGACTTGGTCAAAATTGCTTACACCTTGAGGCATTCTGATATCTTGCCAGTTTTGTGGAATGCACGGAACCAAAGTAATTACTTTTCCGTATTTCATAGCTATTTCAGGTTCAGGCAGTTCGAGGCTTTCCTTCACTTAGGGGGATTCCCTGCAATACATGATTATCACTTTAGCACTAATTGCATATCAGAAACCACCCCTATTTCTTGAATTAGCCTCTGGTTTTTCCAATTTGCGTCAGCACGCTTTACCATGGGCCAATGGTTTGCGCGCTCGACCGAGGGTCCTCGTTGCTCCGTGTTCATCACAATTGCAATTGTCACGAGGATTCCTTTTGATAGCTTGATCTTTCTAAGACTTGAATTCTTTTGGCATAATTTGAAAGAGTTTATGAAAACTTAGAGAGTGTTTAGGATCCAATTCGGATCAGTTGGACAAGTGAGCCTCCAACAAGTTAGTGTGAACGTTATGGAACCATAATTTACTCTGGACCTCAAAGTCATTTCCTTTCCAGAAGGAACATTGCATGCAGAGTCCAAGGAAGAAAATGCCTAGGTTGAAAAGATCAAATTACTGGGTATGAATTTAGCCGCCCTGCGATTTTAGACCCTCCACATGCTTCATCAGTGGGTCTTATATGAGCTTCAAATCAAAGAACAACATGCACTATCAATGATCAGTGAATTTAAGATGAACAATTAACATATATTTGTAGAGAAGGTTCAGGCTCCTAAGGAAGAAAAATAGCTCTCAATGTGAAGCCAGAGCATAGGAGCCACATGTCACAAGTGTGTAATTTAGTACTAGAGCTACACATTCCAAAGGATGTGGGCACGTTAGCAATAATCCAAAAATTCGATGTTGCAGTATGACAATCCAAAGAAGAGGTAGGCCAAGTTACTTTTGATTTTGAGATAAATATCTTAAACCTAAAATTGAAAATGCAGCCAACCACTCTTCCAGAGGTTAGGGAGTAGCGCAGTGCAACCATCAAGGAACATATGACTACTCTGGATAATGCAATATAAGATACAATTCTATCGTTGAGAATGCAAATGGAGTGATGGACCACTTTATAGGAGGACTCTAGCTTGTAGTGATTAGGTATAGAGGCTAGAGAGGCATAGAACAAATTTGATGAGATCAGGGTGACTTTGCACGGTTTGGTGCCAATCCAGTGCTTCAAATGCTAATAGGAAATGAAGGTACTATAGGAACATGTTGAGGGATTGTAGCAAAAGCAACATGTTTTGATGGCTTGAATTCAGCCATGGATAGAGGAAGCAATCTAGGTTAATCTAGCTATCCAAGAGAAGCTAAAAACTTTCTAGCAGGCACAGAGGACTATGCGCATTGCGATGGAGGGGCCAACTAAAGAGAAGCTAGTTCAAAAAGTGTAATAAGTTGTCATGCAGAGCATAACAAAACTTAAATTCTTGAAGATTGAGTTTAATAATATCTGCCACAAAGTGGAGAAGCCAGTTGAGTGACTTGAGGGTGAGTCACCATATTTGTGTTGGGGCCCTGTTGGGATAGGGTCCCTAGCTAAATTTTTTATATTTATGTCAATTTTTGTAATAAGTTTTGTTAATGAATGTAAAGACTTCATTAAACATGGAAGCAGAGCACGAAGTTAAGTGTCAAAGGGGCTTTAACCCCTTGTATGGGTAGGTGATAGGTTAATTTTGAGACTCAACCATGGTTCGTCGGCCATGGTATTATAATGAAAAGGCTATATATAGTTGAGCCATAGTGAGTCTAAGTATGACATTTTTTGATAGAGAATCATTATAAGGGAAATGTGTTAAGGCAAGAAAAGTCTATTTCTTGTACTTAGGTGAAAGCATAAGGGTCCTATAGCTGAGTGCACAGAGACCTTGGTAAGTCAGTAGCTGAGTGCACGTGCCCTTGCAGGTGAGGGCATAGGGTAGAAAGAGTCTGTAACTAAATTATAAATATAATAAAGGTTGCTTTGGATTGAATCTATTACATTTGTGCCTTGTTTCTTATTTTTGTTTAAGTTTATTCATCTTTGCTCAATGATATGTTTTCTATGAATTAAATTTTACTCTCTGCGTGAAACTGTGGGACCTATAATATTTATGCATGATAAAATTATTTAAATACCTTCACGAAGTATTAGAGAGATATTTTGTAACTAACTCTTTGAAAATGGGTAGATTTGCGTGAAGGTAGATTTACGGATATGATTTATTGCCTGATAGGAGTGAATCTATACCTTTTAAGAAAGTTAAGTACGATCGTGTGACTTCGTGAATATCTGAATGTCATTTCGATAAATTTGCAGTCGTTAATAGTCATAATGAATATATTTGAGCGAAGGAAGATCTTAGTTATAGATCCTCGAGAAGAGCATCACACAGACCTCTGGATGCAGAAACTTAGTTCTAGCATCCCCCAATACTGCTATGGTTGATAGTGCAACATGTGCTATGTGGGTTATTTTTGAAAGTGCCAGCTATTAGGGTTTTGATAGTTGGCATGAATAAATTTGAACCTTGGTAACACCCCTTTAAGCCAACACCCTTACCAAAATTAACTATCATGCAACTTTCCCGACAAAACCCAATTTCGAGCCATCGATTTGCATCATTCAATAACAATCGTCAAATCAGTGGAAAGGCAAGGATGACTAGATGGGGTAATGTAGCGCATGTCAATTGGTGTAGGGGTGAGTGGGGTGTGACAGGGATGTCATGTCTGCAAGAGCCTACTCATGGAAATATATTTTAAATATAAAAAATACATATATACCTTGAATGGCCTATGAGCCCAACTGCCAAGTGGGAAAATAATGAGTTTTCGCATGGCATTTAAATGAGGTGGAAGAGTGAGTGGGCCTATCATTGAGAGGACATATCTTTCAATTCAAAGGTTAGATTGAGGTGAAATTTTATATCACTGGATTTGTCTCAATGAGGCGAATGCAATGGTGATGGTCGTTCTAAGTCTTGAGAAGTATGGAAAAGTTAAAAAAAAATATACCCCATTCTTACAATGTTATAGTGAAGATTGTTGGCACAATGACCACGATTTACTTAGGTTATGTGGTAAGGAGTGTTGTTACAGAGTCATATCAGAGCATCCAAGTTCAACACTAGGATCAAATGCGCTAATCATAAGCAGAAATTTACAACCCATCTTTGGACTATATTGTGAGCAAATAACAGTAAAAACAACAAATACATGAAAATTACAAGTATGATAAATGTTAATATAACATGATATTTTTCTAGCTGATGCTTTGAAGTTGCAGATTCCATGTATATTGTTGACCATAATAAGAGGGTCAAATTATTATTGTATTTAAAAGCTTTATTAAAAAATACAGTGTGGCCTTGGTAGAGACGATGATTTTAACTAGTATCTTATGTATGGGTCAAAGATTGAACTCTAGTTTTTCTTCGACATGATGATGATTATGAACAATATCAGTTCATTGCCAAATTTTCAAAATAATTTATATATGTAATACCTAGTGCTTTGGTTTATGATATGTCACTTATGATAATTTTCAACCATAGGATTCCACACTTCTCCTAACCTAGTAAATATGACAATTGGCATATGTGTTGTGAGATTATTTTATGAGCTAATAGCTTATTGTATATGGCAACACACAGTAGGACTTAGTGGCAATGGAAGGAAACATGCATTTTGGCATTGCACAATAGTATATAGACCAATTCTATTGAGAATGGGGATGGATATTCCTCCAAGAGATGAGAACATTCATAACTATGGAGGCTAATATAAAAGACATGGAAGGTAGGCTAAAGATCTGAAGGGAAAAACTTAGAAAACTCACCAAGAAACAACAAAATTGGCTAAGTGGAATGTTGAGTTGCAAAGAACATACTTATTTGAATCCTCTAAAATAAGGGATGGTAAATGAAGGAAAAGGCTTCATGGGGATGAGAAGGAGGGGAAGATAATATCTTGTTGGTGTTGTGAGAAGAGCATCATAAAATGGATTATCCCCATGGGAAGAGAAAGAGAGAAGACACACCCAGCAAGCCACAGGGACACATAAGAACAATAAAGGACACTGAGGCGGCAGAGGGGACAATGCCTCAATATATATATATATATATCTATATATATATATATATATTGAAAATATTCCCTTTGAACGTTTCTGGAACATAATACATAAAGGTTGCTACTACGCTTATAAAGAAGCGTTCAACTAATTTGATTTATAAGTGTGGATTCGTAAAATTGTATGATGGCCAAAAGTGCCATGAATGGTAGACTTGTGGATATTGAATTGATTTTGGGGATTGTATATTTTATGCTTATGCGCTATCGCTTAATTTACCAACTTCTTGGTTTGATATCATTTTGTTTTAGACTTGTGCATGGTAATGCGGGTTTTTGGTTTTGATTATCATGTTGGTTTTAGGTCTTGGTTATAATGATGATTTTGGTCATGTTTACGATGCTATTTTAATTTTTTTTTCAATGATTTTTGTTAGATGTCCTTTTGGAATGATTTCCCATTTCTTCCTCTTGTATTGGCTTTCAATTCTTCAATTTTGAATTGCATGTTTGGGGAAATCTTGGAATAAGGAGGGTGTAGTTGTAGGGCCATGAAATCTTGAAAAAAAGAGGGAAACATTTGATACACGTGAAGGAAATCATGTTGATTAAAGTTCCAGGTAGAATTGAAAGTTATTGGGCAATGGGCATGAACAAAAGAACAAGTAAGAGTGAAAACAATAGTAGCATGAAGAGGCTATATAATGTATGATGGCTTGAATTAGGGAGTGATTTAAACCCTAGACTTATTTGGCATAAGTTAATGTTTTTTTTTTCCATGATTAAGTAACAAAACAACCTAATGGTCTAGTTGAGTTCATGAGAATAATGGAAAAAGATATGTAAGGCTAGGAAAGTGGCAAGAAGGGAGCTTTCTAACACTTGATTATACTTGCACATGCATTTATATGTTGAATACATGATTATGTTGATGGACACCTATATCTTGCATACCTAATTATGTTGATGCATCCATGATTATACAGATGGATAACGGTGTATTACACACATGCTCGTTCTAATCGATATATATGTTTATATCTATCAAAATGCCATTTCTTCTAAGAAGGATGTCAAGGGTGATTTGAAAGAAAGCATAATTGCTCAAAAACTTTACTTGATGATATCAATGGAACGAAATGATTCCCACTGTGATAAGGAATTTATTGGGAAGAAAATATATTTTTCCTATTGTATAATCATGTGAACACATCTCTTACATGACTCCCATGTCAAGGTTAAGAATACTTGAAAAACAAATGGATTAGTGTGGCTAGTTGAATCACATGGAGACAAGTTGGTCTCTAGGTTATTGTGATATCTTGTAATGTGATATGTTCATTGTATATGTGTTTGTTGTACATGTGCATGTGTCATGCATGGGAATGGGATAAATTTGCATTACGTGTGTTGTTTCATACTATGTGTATAAGTGTGTGTTAATGAAATATGTTTAGGTAAGGTTGGTATGGGACTCTTTGGATCTTGTGTTGTGTTTATGTGTTTAAGACATATAGGTATGGGATTGCCTTGTCCTGTGTGTTGTATAAGTATGAAGTGTTATGTGTGAGTTAGTGAGGGCTTGTGTTTGCAGCAAATAGGCATGAGATTGTTTGGGGCCTTGTATTGTGTAGTGCCACACATAGGTAGGTATCAGACTACCTAGGGCTACATAGGTGTAAAATACACCTATATCCTTATCGATAGAAGACTACTAGGTTTAGTAGAACCCATAATCACAGAATCATGATTGGGCTTAATTGCTCATCTTGATGCTGAACATTCATAGTAAATTTTCAATCAAAAATAAGAGTGATCCAAAATGAAGAAGGAATCAACCCATGGTATTCATCCACCCACGTTATTCATCCACCCATGGAATTTACACATGGTATTGTAATTGGAATCCGCTCATGGTATTTATCCACCCATCGTATTTTCCCATGGTGTTGTGACATCCATCCATTGTATTCTTTCACCCATCGAATTGACCCATGGTATTGTGACATCCACCCATGGTATTCATTCACCCATGGAATTGACCCATGGTATTGTGACATCCACCCATGGTACTCATTCATCCATGAAATTGACTTGTGGTATTGTGACATCCACCCATGCTATTCATTCACCCATGGAATTGACTTGTTGTACTGTAACTGAGAATTACTATAAGTAACAAGCTGCATTTTTTAAAATGACAGATAGTCTGCCACAATGTAGCCTTTATATTTATTATCGGTTTTAATAAAAAGTTTCTTTGTTGTTTTATTTATTGTGTGTTCTATCATCTTCTTTCTAGCATTCCAATTCCTTAGATCTTGGGGGCCTCCCCCACAAGATCCATTCAATCTTTTAGATCTTGGGGGCCTTCCCCCAAGATCTAGATCAGTTATATCAAAGCAGGTTACAATTCCATCAGAATGAGGGTTTCATGCATATTTCAATTTCAAATTTTTGCAGCAAACCTCCATAAAGCACTTTCTAGGGCCAAGCAGGAACAATTTTCCTTTTTTATTTTTTTGCAGCAATTTTTTTTCGGCGGTGAGTTTGCAGATAATATCTGAAACATTTGGTACAATATTTACAAAAACAAATAATAGATCTGGATTCCTTGAGAAAAATACCAAAATAAAAAAAAACAAATCTGCCAAATCGGAGTTTGGCTGAGGGAGATATCGCTAATTTAAAATCAACTATGTGTAGAATTTTTTCTAATGGAAATTGGTCAATGATGACTCTCCTATCATTTTATGAAGTTTTTGTGTAGAATTTCAGAAAAAGGATTGTAGATATGATCACCTCTTGAAAATTCACCCAATTTAAAAAAAAATGGGTTGAATTGGAGTTTGGATGTGAGAGATATCGCTCATTTAAAATAAACTATTATTTTAGAACTTTTGTGATGGTGGAAAAAATTGCAGCGAGAATCAGAGATTCTAGGGTGTCTAGATGAGGATTTCCAACACATGCGAAGATGAAAAATGGTCCTTCTTCTTCCAAAAATAGGTTATAATAAATATTCCGAGTTATATTGACCAAGTTATGTCCATTTTAACTCTGGAGCTTGTCACAAATAACCTTATTTAAGCATGAAATGTGGAAAACAGGCTACACTCAGGAAGCTGTAGGAAGCTCCAATTTGTATGCCATAGTACCAATATTTTCCAACACCTTGTAAGGACCATAATACTTTGGTGATAATTTATTTTGCTTCTTAGCTTTCTTGATGGACATTTGTTTATATTTTTGTAGCGGTAGAAGTACCTAGTCACCTATATCAAAACTTCTTTCACTGCGATGTTGATATGCCTATTGTTTCCTTCTATTCTGTTCCAAAGTTAGGTTATCCTCTAAGAATTGGAGAACTTGTTGTTGATGCTCGATGTTATCTTCCACTACTTGAACCTTATAATTTTCTCTTAAATATGATGTGATGGATGGTGGGCGATATCCATAAAATGCCATAAATGGGGCTTTTTTTGATGTAGTATGGAAGGAAGTGTTATACCACCATTTAGCCAAAGCAAACCATTTGACCCATTATGTTTGTTCATCGGATACAGAGAAGTGAAGGTATCCTTCCAAGCATTTGTTTATTATCTTAGTTTTCCCATCAGATTGAGGATGATAAGATGAGCTATGGGCTAACTGAGTACGAGGACAAGAAAATAATTTTGTCCAAAAATTTCCAGTGAAAATGGGATCTCTGTCGCTTACAATAATCTTTGGGTTTCTGTTAACACCCAGGTTGTTCTCTTTGACTCCTAAGAGAATACGGCTGGGGTAACCACTAACCAATCTTTGGGCTACAGCTTCTAGCCCAGCTGTAGTCGGAGAGGGCTCTCTCTATAAGGTTTTGTCACTGCTTTTAGTGAAGGTTTTAGGCTAGTTGTGAAGTGAATTTTTGGTTGTTTTTGTGTTTGGTTGGGAGGATGCTTCTGATTTCCTTAAAGTCTATCTGCAGGTGAAATTAATCCATTGGGCAATGGGGTCTTGGAGTGTTTTCCCTTGAGGTCTTGATTTCGGTGAGGTGTAGCTACAGGGCCTGTGTGTATTTCATGAAACAAAATGTAAATTGTGAGAGTGAGGTGAAAACAACTAGCAAAGAGCAATTAAGATTTCTTTACTTAAGCTGAATATTGTAATAAGGGATTTGTTGTCTAGGAGCAATTACTTGAATTCCTAAAACAACAACACACTTTGATGATGCAGTATTAAAGGTAGCAATGAAGAATTACTCTTTAAATACTTTATCAGAAGAAAACATACAAGATAGCTTGGATTGAGCTCAGGGTAGTCAATGACCAAGTCCTGAGACTATCCTTTTTCCTTACTACCTAGATTTTTAAGTGTATAGAAAACATGAAAGAGATATGGGATAACATGGAACACAGGTGAAATAAAGAGTCATGAGAAAAACTTATTGAGCCACGCAATACACAAGAATCCTGCAACTCTGAGCCACACACCATCAGGAGATCAAAAGACCAACATCCTTGAAGAAATCCCACTGTCTGTTGTATTAACTGTCTGATAATTTACAATATCAGAATAAAAGAGAAGATATCAAGAGATTTTTCTTACATCCGGAGTCCAAACCCTCTAAACAAATGCGAGGGGGAATATATAGAGGTTACATACAAAAATATCTCAGGTATGGAGTCATCTGAGAGGAAAATATCTCTTACACTCGTACAGGGAGAGTAGATGAGAAGTTATTGCAAGTATAAATGATTCTTAAAAGCCTTTAACTGCTGTCAGGACGGATTTTTGACCTTTGGGCACTGCGAAGTCGGTTGTGCGGCTTTATCATAAATATAGACTGAAGTGCTCTGTCACTTTGATTTTTGTATATTCTTGGCCCTGCCACCTGTGCTTGCTGATGCTGCTGTTGATGCCGAGTACCTGTGCTGAGTTGGCTCAGCGTCTTTATGCTTGCTGTCATGGCTTTGTCCACCTGTAGATGCAATATAGACTGTATTGCTGAAAAACGTTTTGATTCTTCAGCTTTGGTTCAAAAGTAGCTTTATTAAGTCCTGCCATGTATCTGGAGGAGGAAGCTGATGCCTCAAAATTGACCCTAAGGTCTCATCAGCTTCTGTGTACTTATAGAAATGAGGAGGCTCATCAAACAGATGTGTTACTTCATTTTTAATAAAAAACAGATTATCTAATTTTTCAAAAAGGGCTTGTCCTGTTATTGGGCCTGCTGAAGATGACCCAGGAGCCTCAGCAATCTGAATTGCTGCAAAAGTGCTTACTCTTTTGATGTATTTCTCATGAGAGAGAAGCTTCCCTGATTCTTCCAAGTTGGGAAGCCCTCTGTCCTGCAGGGCTGTGAACCTATACTGAAACTTATTTATATCTGCCTGTATATCATGGATCTTCCTGTCCAGGGTCTGAATTAGGTTCTTCATTGTTGTGGTTCTTTTGATTAGGGAAATGGTTTCAGTCCTATTAGCAATTCCCATTTTTATCAGCTGAGAACCAGTCCTATAGTTAAGGACTTCAATCATCTTAGGGGCAAGGTCGGCCATGTTGCCTAGAGAATTTCTTGCTCTGTGCAGTTCTTTCTTTGCCCTGCCAATGAGTCCTATTT